>JAEMWC010000692.1:17500-92500 GCA_016490735.1 Pachyseris speciosa
AAATAAAGAAGCCTCGCCCTGTGATCTGTTCTGTTGTAATGCATGCATTAAGCAAAAAGAAGTGTAGGGGAATCACGAGACATAGCCGAGTGTTTTTCCTACTTCTTGAGTGTTCTATCCGCTTCCTAAGTGCTTTGCAACAGAACCCACCACAGGCGAGGCTTCTTTATTTGTTTTATAATAAAAAAAATCTTAATTTCCTCGCGCATTCGTCTAGAACTTTCGGAAACTTTATTTTACATACCCTACGAGTGGCGTCAGCAGTGAATCTGTACTCTGATAAAGCACGCTAAAACAGACCAATCACTTTCCTTGTTAGAATGGTTCAAAACGATTTATTGGTCAAAGACGACCAGACTTGTCAAAATATCAAACCATCAAAGTTGAGAAACCATGAAAGTGCATGTAGTTTTTTTGGTCTAAAATAGGGATCAAAAAGGAAATTGCTCAGTAAAATCCATTCTCGTTCCCAGAGCCACTCGTCTATAATGTCGTTGAGAGTGGCTCTGGACGCGCCAAAAAATTCGAATTTTTTCATTGGTTAATAACAATTTATTGCGCACCAAGAATTAAGTGATGAATTACTGCGCACTTCCTATCATACTCGTCCCCAGAGCCACTCGTTTGCAGTTATCGTTACGAGTGATATTTATTTTGCACAAATCAAGGGAATTCTCGCCAATTGATCGAATTACGTCTTGGTAACCTTGCTTACAAATCTTCAAGCCAACACTTAGTGCCTTAAACTTTTCAATTTGGTCGGAAATAAGCGTATTCAGTGGCGAAACTACAAGAACACAACTGCTTTCAACCGTATCAAGATCGATGGTCCACCACGAACGATAGAAGCTGTAATATCAACGATTTTCGAAACCCCGTGGGTAAAATACACAGCCAGTCTCGTTTATGTACACCTACTGCATGCAAGGCAGCTTGTTGTTCTGGTGAATTTTCTAATTTCAATGAAATTAGTCTCTTTCAAAGCGTCGCCGAACCAGCTTTCAAGCCAGCCATCATAAACCAAAGCTAGACTGTCACTCCCTCCCTGAAGATACATATCTCAGCATGAGCAAATACATTCTTGGCCATTTGACATGCGTTACCGGATGTCCGTAGTTTACGGACATCCGGTAATTGCTGCTACCAGAGCCCTTCGTTTCTTCGACCACGTGACCAAAAGAAACGGAAGTTCTGGGGACGAGAATGAGTAAAAATTCGTCTGAAATTCGCCAAACAAGCCGTAAAGATCAAGAGCTAGTTTTAAAAATATACTCAGGAAGATGAATTCTCGAGTGATAAAAGGAAAAGCGAAAGAATTTTCTCGTGAAAAGCTTAAAACTTGGAATCGAATTGGACGAAGCTAGGCGTAGCTGCATGGTGTGGTTGAAAACCAAAACGATTCAACACCTCAAGGGCCTTTACTTTACCATGGCATCGTGCAGCTCTCAAAAAGGTTCACAGAACAGTTTACAGTTAATGAGAGGAACGAGTAGCTCAAACTTGGTGGAAACCGTTTGGACAAACTGTTTGTTATGTTTACGGATGCGTGTTTTTAAGTGGAAGTGTATTTTCAAGTGGTGGAAACTTCGCTCTACAGCACAGGGGAATTAAATAAATCGAAGCATTGAACATTTGGTTTAATATTCGTTTTTCGTTGTGTCGCTTGCGAGGGAAAGAGTGTTTGTTTTTCGCTTGGCCTACCGTTTTCCGACTTGCCTCAGCAGTGTTAAGAAAATTTTACCCTTATGTTTTTAATATGTGATTGGAATGAGTCCTCGTAAAATTAAGGGTCAATATCTCTTGTGTTTCCAGAATTTGCTGAAATTTCTCTTGTCGCTAAGTACCAAGGATACAAGAATAAATGGAAATATGGCGAGGATTGCGAACGATGTAGAGGATTGAAACGGATTACAAATGACCTTTTTGAAAAATATAGGCTTAACTTTTGAAAATGCAAATACTGTGACGTACCTCCTTTAATATCATTGTGTGGCTTTGGGATTGTATAACTAATTAATGACACACCAAAAACCGCATGACTTCGAACCGAACGTTTCGTGAACCAAAAAGCGCGGAGAAAGAAAGTGAAATTTTGGAAAATGCTGTCCCAAAGTCGACCGGTTCGTTAAATAAAGAGGCGATGAAAATTCTGGGGGAGTGGCAGGCCGGAAGAACAAATAAGAAAGCGTTTGAGGAAGAAAGAGGATCTGCTGTGGAAACTTCTCCAATTCAAGATTTAGAAACGAACATTTGCGACATGACGGGAGAGTCTCCAAACTTTTGGCTGACGCAGTTCATCATGGGAGTATGCAGAGACACAGGAGAAACTTACCCTCAACGAACGCCTTAGTGTCAGCACCAAAATGTTTACAAGATCTGTGTTGAATAACTGAACGTTCAACATTGTACAGAAATAGTTTATGTACTGTACCATATAGACCCCTTTGAGTAATTCCCAATCTGGAGGACAAAACAATAGTCTTTCTCACTCCTGGGAGAAACAAACCTTTCATATGCAAAATAATCTTTTTGTTTTTCCCTCCAGATTGGGAATCAACTGAAAGGGGTCTATTACCTAATAAATTATTCGTAAATGTTAACTTTGGAGTAAAGAAATTGAATATTGCATCAAAGTTGTTTTGTTTGTAATTCCTGTTTATTCAGCTGGCCATTACACTATTTCACCTCTTTGAAGCTGTTTTATAAAACGTCATCCTTATTAGTAAGCTTTATATAAAGAATACTAATGAGGACAATTTTTTTATATAGAGAATATCAATGAAGCAAAATACAATCGGCTCCCATCCCCCCTGGGACTGAAATCAGATGCCGCCCCCAGGCTTTTTAGTTTGGCATTGTTTTTTCCCGGGTTTAAAACACGAGCACGTGACGAATTTTAATGGCTGTGATAGGTTGTTGAGCTCATAAATTATTTATGATGTTTGAAAACTCTTCTCAAATGCAAGTTGACAGTCTGAATCCTCAACATCCTTAGATAAAGAATTTTGAGATGTGGGTATCAAGTCTCATTTCTCAAGTTCGGAGCATTCGTATAAAATGCATGTTATTTTTTTCTGCTAAGAAAGAACAAAGGCCAATCAGACATACAACAATTGGCATCCGTTCAATGTTGATTCTGGTACATGTAAAACAACAACAACAACAACAACAATAATAATAATAATAATAATAATAATAATAACAACAACAATAATCTTTATGTTGTAAGTCAAAATGATTTTATTCTCAATTTCCTTTTTCCTTTTTCCTTGAGTACAACCCATGATTTCTTGGTGCGGCTTATTTTTTCAAAGTTCGAGGCGGGTGCAATTTGAGAACTTTGAAAATCGCGTAAACCTATTAATCAGCAATTGTACGCCTATAAGGTCGTTCGTTTTTTAAATCATAGTTTGCTCAACAGAACTACAAACTGTATGAAGGCACACAATTTTAATTATCGTATATGTTACTAAATTACACCAAAAAGGATCATTCCACAGAATCACAGCTTCAGTTTCTGTTTCTTTCGCCTTTTTCATCCGTAAAAAAGCTCAAATTTACCACTGGCGGTTTAAAAATTGCCCAACGGGGTACTTATTTATTTATTTCAGTATTTACAGGTTTGCCAGTAGCATGCAAACAGAAAATAAGATCGAATGTCCCCTACTAGGCCTATTTACCCAACCCAACCCCGATAAAGAATAACTCATGCCCAACGCGCAAGTTAATTCAAATCAAGAAAGGTAAAGGATTAATCGGCGACATTTGGGGCAGTCGTTTTTGCAAGACTTTACATTATCTGCGTAAAAAAAAAAAAAACATTACATAGACGAGAGAAGTAGTCTTTCATTAGTTGGGTTTTAAAACTTGACAATGATTTCTTAGTTTTTGTAGTGTCAAGGAGTTCCACAAGGTTAACCATTCTTTTAAAACACAACACTAACTTCTCGTGGTAAAGGAGGAATTGAGATTATTTCCAGTAACAACCTGACAATAACGCCCACTACTTGAAAGCTGGCTGAAATTACAGTTGAGGATGAATTGCACTGCTCTCGACCAATCAGAATTGCGTATTTTTTCAGTGTACTATCAAATACAAAATAACGTCATTCTATACAAGAAATAGTCGACAGTATTCAAATAAGCATCTGCAGACGCAAACTGTTCTTGTTCTACAAAAATTTCTTAAAAACTTTGAGGGATGCTGAGTATAACTGAGTATTGAAAAAGCTGTTTTTTAGAGGGAATAGGAGGATGGGGGGGGGAAGCGGTGTTGTGCTTGAAACGGTGCTATGTATGAGGGAGGCTCAGAAATCCACTTTCTTGGGAAGTGGGATCAAATATCATAACTTTGTTAAGCAGCAAAAATCTACGACCCTCCAGGAGATGTCCGGAACAAAACAACGAGACTTGTCAGTAGTGTCGTCGTGAAACTCTATGTTCAAGATACCCCCCTAAACGATTTGCTTTATATATCTGTGTTAACCTGTATATTTTTAGAAAAGCTCGATATAATCGCATGGAAGAAATGAAAATAATTACAGCAAAAAAAAAAGTCGCTTGACTGGTGTCGGTCCATGTTTTATTAACCATTCAGACTGAAAAACGTAAATAATTTTATCAAATTTTTACTCCAAAGAAAAAAAAAAAAATACCTGTGTATGAGATAGGGTGCACGCTTAGGACTGTCACACGCTGCATACAAATTTTATGGGCCTGGATCTCCGCTCCTGTGAGCCTTCAGCACCAAAGGCGTGTCACCATAACCTAAGGTCTTACCTCCTACTGAACGAGAACAAAATTCTAGATAAGAAGCAAATGAAAACAGAACGTCGCTTTTATGTTTAGTTTGCAGTGGGTGGTTTTAATGACATGCGGTCAGCAAGTGCATGCTAACAGCTTAGCTTCCTTGAAAGATTAACCTTGTTTTGATCCCTGAAAGAAAAAAGACACTATTCATAACAACAGCTTAGATGGTACCAGGAGCGGACTGCACGGGTAGTGAACGGCTGAGAAACGGATGGCCAACCCGTTTGAAATTGTTACTGTGAATAACTGAAGAAAAACATGAACGGATGAAGTTTTACAGCTGAAGATAATTTTTAAATGGCTCAAGGTGAACGGCTTCACGGCTCCAAGTTTTTGAATGGTTACTTGTAAACGGCAGAACGGCTGCTGAAAAATTTTGAACGACTAGCTCTGGCGGAACGGCTAATGGTAACCAATCGGGATTAAGAAGTTTGTAGTGATACATAAATATTAAATGACGGAAAATGACTGAAATTTTGAACAACGCAAACATTCAATTGCACGCTAATTTAAAACGGCAGCAGCTCAGAACAAGGTTGCGATAAGTGCATTTTGAAATCCCTCCCTGGTACACGGTTTGAAAACGTTGAAAAGAAAGTCCCAAAGATCGACATTTTGTCTTGGACGAACACTTACAAATTCATATGGTTGAATAAACAGTGGTTTCCATAACATAAACTTGTGCATCCAGCGTGGTACAATGAAGACCAGATCAGATCCTTCAAAGAGATAAATTTCTCAGAGTTGTTGTTGTGAATAAGTAGAATCTTTTGTTACATTTAACTTACATCCTATTTTCCTGAGCATGCCATCCACAATTTGAACTGTTGCTATTGTAGCAGTATTAGTGGTGCTAGAAATCCACAGTAACTGTATTCCTTAGCAAATGGTTTTCTAAACAGATGCCAACTGGCATTTCACTTTTGCCGGTTGAGCTTGTTGCATGTTTATTCTTTAGTTTAACTTTGTTACTAACAGTATTCATAGCAACTGACATTCGGCTACAGAGGAAATAGAACGGAACATTTTAGTATCATCCGCATAGGAGGGAGCAGATTGCGTACCCTGTGATAGAACACTTGGCAAATCATTTATAAAGAGAACAAAAGGAACGGGGGCGAGTACACTCCCCTTGGGAACTCCAGATGTAAGTGCATGGATCCCACTGTGAGGCAACACTGTCCAAACCGAACCTCTGAGATCTTCCGTGGAGGTAATCGGTAAACCAGGCGTGCATATGGCCATGGTAACCACAACAGCGGGTAGCCAATTACTGGGGGCCATTTATAAAATTGCAGGAAAAAGAATATACTAAACGACATGTTACAGGACGAGCAAGACAACGAGCAGGGTTACATTTAAGACATATAGTTTTAAAAGTACGAAGGTTGTCACAGTCATAATAGTCTAAAGCAGTAAAATAGTATTTTAGCATTACAGATTTCAAAGAATGGAGGTTGTCCATATTCAAGAGAAGTTCGCCGGATAAGGTGTTCCATATTCTAGTAGATCTGAGAAGGAAGGATTTCTAATACTTTACGTCAGTTTTGCATTTACGTTCGAGTATTTGACAACGTTATTTTAAACAAAAATACCAAATCTGAGTATTCGTGCCAGTATGTAACAGGGAGTAGGGACAAGGCTCTTAATCTAGAGGTATATGGCCACGTCATATCGTTTAAGCTTTTGAAAGACTGAATGATCAACGGAATGGAAGCCTTTGGACAAATCCATATAGACAACAGCTGTTTGCATATTTTTGTCCAGGCTCTGACCGATGTTGTCGAGAACTGACAGTAGCTGAGTAGTGCAGGAAAAACCCATGCTGAAGAGGACTGACCAACTGTTTAACATGGAACATGGTTGTAGAGTTTACTACAAACACAACGTTCCAAAACGTTAGTGAGAATACATTGGGGATCTGTGGGTGGCAAAGTGTGACGCCAGACTGTGGCTTCATCAGCAAATTGGCCATCAAACGTACTGAATTTTATTAGCTTAACAATGTCGAGGACATTTGGAGAGTTCTTTATTCTGTGCACACAGAAAAACTTCCATACACCCTCATACAGGTGCCCACGCTCGTGTATATCATCATTATCATCATCATAACTTTTTTAGTTGCTATGAATACTGTTAGTAACAAATGTTATATTTGTGTATACTCCACATATCCTGCATCACACATGTTACATTTAAATGTTCACACTATCAATAGTTGATTAACAATGGAGGACTTAGCTTCTTGCACCTTGAGACCTTCATTGAACTTCCGCCTTACAAACACAGATCGATTTCTAAGTTGCTGTTTCACAATATTCGCAGAACTCTGTTCGCTGTTTCACAATGTTCACTTAACTCCGATCTCTAAAATTATGGTCTAACGCCAGGCTAGACCAGTCAGTGTAAATGAACATAAAGAAACGTCCGATTTTCATTTGGACATGAAATCTTTCCGCCCTGTAATTTGCTTAATAATTATATTCAGAGCTCGATACGGGTCAAGCGTGTGGGCTCTTACTAATATATAACAATCATCGCAACCATACAATAAATAGCATTATTATTATTATTATTATTATTATTATTATTATTATTATTATTTTATTATTATTATTATTTTGTTAAGTTTAACATAGAGCAAGTAACTCACAAAGGAAAAAAGATAATTTTTAGATCATTTATGCGGTTATGATCGACATATTTCAGTTAATGAGGCCTGTACTTATGCCACCTAAGGAAAGGCCCTTATACCTTGCTCAATGATTTGGGTCAATACTTAAATGTAGGTCTTGAAACAGCTGCAATGGAAGAGTCGGCCACCGGCCTTCTTTATAACAAATTCTTTATTATCAAAACAGATGATCAAGTATAATATAGAGCCACTCAAACACAGGAGACTAGTTTGCCCACTTTGTTCTCCAAAAGAAAACCTTGGTGTGGTAACCAAGATGGCTGGATATTACCGTCGCTCTTATTATCTGAATTGTTTGGACCTGTTTTTCGTCAAGGTCGATGAGGACGCAAAGAAAGAAGCTATATACAGCCATCTTCTCTTAACGCTTAGTTTGGATGAGTGTAAGTATAACCTTATATTTTCAGACTCGACAAAGGCAATGGTATATTAACATTTTCACAAGCTCGATTTATTCCCATTGCCTTTGAACAAAAGATGTTTATCCACGACAGAGGTGCCAAGGGAACTTGAAGTGCATGCTGGTTAACCGGACTGACAGCTTTTGAAATGGAAAGTCTGTTATGATATTATTTGAGATCGAACAGATATTGCATATGTCACGTACTCACTGAATAAATGGGGGTTTCAAACTTAGCAATGACTTTAAAGTAAACTTCATTCTTAAAAGCACTTTATAATCTCATATTTTTAGCATACAGAGAAAATTTGGGTTACTTTACAAACACTTCCAATCCGGCACTCACGAGTGAGACAAAAGAAATATTTCTTGTATCCGGTCTCTATGCTGACGTAACCATGTGGTTAACCGAATAACGCCTTTCCGAAGCAGCTAGCTAATTTTCCAGAGCAGCTTCTTAGCCATGTGGCTTCAGAAATTTTACCTTATAGCCACACTTTGAAACGGTTTCAGAAATTTCCGAAACAACTTTTTTAGTCAAGGACTCAAAGACTGTTTTAGGAATTTCCTGTTCAGGTCAAAGACCGGCACATTCCTTTTACTTTGGAATATCACACTTGATTTTGGAACGTGTTTTAAATGCACGTCCTGAAACAGCTGCAACGGAAGCTTTATGGCGAACCGGCCATTGGCCTTCTTTATAAGGAATTCGCTATTGTCAACAGTTTAGTGATAAGGTAACTTGACCATAGGAAAGAGATTCAAGTACCAACGTTTAGAGCGTTAGCCCTTAGTGAAAGCGAATCGCCTTTTTATAGTCTGCTATGCAAAATTAAAGTTACGTCCGCTTCTATCTTTTTTCCTTTCAGTTTTCCATGGATGATTATCGCCTGATGTAAGTCTTCAAGCACGAACTCTGCTGAAGGCTTATTTTGTTTCCAATAAAACTTTTGCAAGTGCTTAAAAGCTCAATTGGAAAAGGGAACTGCTTTGAAATCCTTACTAGGAGGTCATTTGAGCTGAGTCAAATATAAATACTGCTGAGCTTTTGTTGATCCTGATGTGATGATCAACCCGTCACAGTCAGTGGAATTGAACTTGTTTAGAATCGTTGTTAGCGAAGTAAGGCTGTTGTCTAAACGGTTTCCTCTTCATGTTTCCTCGTAAATACTGTGAACAGAAAGACACCAAAAACAGATCTGATATTTGTAGAATTCAATATCGCGATTAAAATTTTAGAAAAGGAAACGCGTAATATATCTTAAGAGAGAAAACGAAATCCAAGGCTTCGCCTTAATCACGTTCGTTTCCCCACGCGAGAATTTTGGAGCGACACGGTTGACATCGGAAATGTTTCGTCACACTTCGCCCTCAAAAAAGGTATCTACGATTTGTTCATTTTGTCTTCGTTTCTGCCTACACTCCCCTAAAGTTTGAAACTAAAAGTGTTCACGTGTCCTTCCACAAAACAGGGCAAACCGTTAAACGGGAGCGAATTTCAATAAAACACCGACACCTCTTTGCAAAAGACGTATTTTCAGCCCAAGCGGTCACAGGATGCGGGAAAACATTCCTGGCCTTGTCTTTTTTCCTTTCAGTTTTCCTGGGGTGATTATCGCCTGATGTAACTCTTGGAGCACGAACACTGCTGAAGGCTTATTTTTCTTCCAATAAATAAACTTTTGCAAGTGCTTAGAAGCTCAATTGGAAAAGGGAACTGCTTTGGAATCCTTACTCGGTAAGTTATTTTAGCTGAATCAAATATAAATACTTTTGTTTTGTTGAGATGTTTTTGATCCTGCTGTGATGATCAACCCGTTACAAACAGTCAGTGTAATCGAAGTTGTTTAGAATCGTTGTTAGCGAAGTAACGCTGTTGTCTAAACGGTTTCCATCTTCATGTTTCGTAAATATTGTGAACAGAAAGACACTGTTAACAGATCTCCATGAAAGCGAGTTGATGAGAAAATAGGACCTTCAGTTGATGAATAACGGAATCTTGCCGTCATCGAGCAACTTGGTATGCGCAATAAGTTTCTTGGTTCCAGAACTAAAAAAAAAATCGAATAAATTCGGATATTTTGATGTGCTTTAGAAGGGAAGATTGAACTCTAGGGCAATGCATCACACACACGAAAAAGAAACTATTCACTTTTGAACAAAAAACCTTCCTTCTAATCGCCTTGGGCATCATTACTTTTTTCAAGAAAAATTATTTCGCTTTACTGTGCTTATTGTCGTGATGACCTCGCGAAGGCGCAAGAAAAAATATTGTTCATTTACATCGGCAAAGGATCCCAAACGGCGAAGGAGCGACAGAATACCCTTCAGCGATGAGCGTGGACACAGTCCCGCTTCAACCGGTTGCGGCTCACATTTTGATCAAGAAACATCGCAAAGTAACTGGATGGCAAGAAGCCAGAACAGCCTCAAGAAGAAACATTCGGTGCCAGTCGATCCAAATTGGTGACAAGCAAAATGCGTGAACAAATGCATGTCCGGTGTCTGTCAAGAAGTAATTTATTCTTTTACCATGATGAGATTCTTAACACCCAGACGTATCAAGCTGGGAAATTGTTTTCCGTCTTTTACTCTATAAAATAAAATCTCGGTAAAGGGTGAACATTTTGAGCTCGTTTTCCCCCATCCTCTGATCGACCGCTTGGGCTGAAAATCGGCACGAATGTTTTGAGATACATCCTATGCAAAAAGATGTCGGTGGTTTTTGAAATTCGTTCCCGTTTAAAAGTTATGACCTGTTTTGTGGAAGGATACGTGAACACTTTTGATATCCAATTTTAGGGGAGTGTAGGGAAAAACGAAGAAAAAGCGGAAAAATCGTAGACACTTTTGTGAGGGCGAAGTGTAAGAAAACATTTCCGATGTCAACCTTATCGCTCCAAATTCTCGTGTGGGGAATCGAATGTGATTAAGGCGAAGCCTTGGATTTCGCTTTCTCTCTTAAGATATATTACGAGTTTCCTTTTTTCTAAAAATTTGATTTGATTTTCGAATTTTAAGCTTTCAGAAAATGTTTAGGTTACCGGGGTTTTCTCTGCGAACGCCCACGTAAACGCTCTGTTTCTAACTATGATCATTTTGTGTACCCTGATACCTTAAAGGCCGGTTCTCACTAGCGCATTGGCATAAGCATAAGCAAGTGAGAACACCCGCGACATAAGCATAAGCATAAGCATAAGCATAAGCATAAGAAAAACGAACATGTTTGTTTTTCTTGTGTGGGCTTGTGCTTATGATTATGCTTATGTCGCAGTTTTCACAAGTGAGAACGGGACCGACATAAGCATAAGCAAAAGCACAAGCCTTTCAACCAATCACAGGTCACTTTGACCCAGACTTCTGCGGAAAGTATCACAAGCAAAATGGCGGAGGCTATGACATCTGTAGACGAGTTGCCCACGGAATCAGTCAGGTTATATCCAGTTCTGTACAACAAGGCTGATAAGTGTTTCAAGGATGTAAACAAGAAAATGCTGGCTTGGGAAGACGTGTCTAAAAAACTGGTTGTCCCTCCGTTAATTATCAGACACGTATGCTTTTATCGCTGTTCACCCAAAACCTTTTAGGCCTGATAGTTTTCCTGGCATTTCGACGCCTTCTCAAGCGAAGAATGTAGATCACAAGTAACGCAAAGAGAAATATCTCATTATCGTCAGCCATCTTGTTTGTAAACATCGAGGAGACCTGGTTTCGAGGATTGCGTCAAAAAATGTATTCTGCGCGTGCGTATGTCCTTGTGCTTATGTCGCTGGTGTTCTCACTTGCTTATTTTTATCGTATGCTTATGCTTATGGGCTAGTGAGAGCCAGCCTTAAGAAAATCTCATCGAGCAACTTGGTATCCACCTAAGTTTTTCGTTCCGGATATTTTGAAGTGTTTAGAAGAGCAGTTTGAACTCAAGGGCAATGCATCACATACACAAAATAAGGAAATGTCCTCCTTTGCACACAAAGACGTATGAACTTTCAAAAGACTTGTCAAGGAATGTTCATTTTCGTCTTTATTGGTGTTAGCATTTAATGACTGAAAATATTTTACAAAGACTTTCGGAGATGTATTTTTAACGAGAAACAAACTGTAAACAACTTGCAAAGCATAAAATATCACTTGAACATTACATAACATCAACTTAAAAGGGACGGCCATTGAAAGAATTTGATGTATATTTCTCACAGTGTGGAATGAACATTTTTTATATGGTTTAGAGGCGAAAAATTTGTGGTAATAATGATTGTCTCCTGACTCAGTCCTTCAATTTTAAGACGGCCGGTTCTTGTTGTTCAGACGGGTTTACGGGAGGATTAAATGCTCCTGTTGTTTAATTAATTTTGTGGTTGCAAGTTAACTTTAGAAAACATGAGTTTCAACCATTCTGCATCCTTTTATATAATTAATTTATTATTTTACATATTAAAATACATTATGTATAACATCGAAATTATATATTGTTGTAATATTTTCGATTTTTTTGTATTATACCTTCTAACATGCACTTCTGCTTGCAGTGAAATTATTTTTCTCAGAGTTGTCACAGATCGGAAAGCTTGTGTGCGAGGTATGATGAGCAGTTGTTTTTCGATTTTCGTTGATTTTAAAACAGATTCTAATATTATAAGAAGAAGAAAATCTGCATAACGCTGGAGTTAACAAATGGTAAACGGATCGGCGTGCACTATTGAGTTATGGTGCAGGCAGGGGGTTGCTAAGCACGGGAGAAGCGGCTAGAAGCGGCTACGCCTCGAGCGACTCTTGCTTCTTGAGTGCTTAGCAGACCTCCCAAGTGCATCCATAACTCAATAGTGTACGCCGATCCGTTTACCATTTGTTTTATAACATACACTATAACATAACATAAGCATCGTAGAGAAAGCAAAGTCCCATTTTATTGCACTAACTAACATGACCAAGAAAAAGAGGCGCGCTGAACTTTATTCACAGAAAATGCAACGGCTTAATACTTCGGTAGACACTATGACGATTGAAACGATACAAGTTTAGTAAAATCTCGTCCCCCAAAAAGCGAGATTTTAGTTTATAAACAGCGCACACGTCAACAGCGTTCACCCATGGGCAAATAGTAAATGGTTAATTGACCAATCAGAGCGCGGGCTTTTCTTTAGTTATGTTATAAAGCAGGCTGGTGGCGGGAAACAAATTACGCCTTTGGGAATGTAAAATGGAAGGTAATTTAAAACGATCAAAACAAACTTTACGCAGAAATACATAGGATGGTGCACCCTAAAAAGAAATATTTTGTAACCATAACGAGACAAGCTAGGAGGCAGCTCGATACATTTTCAGGGCAAAAAATTTGTTTCCGCCCAACGAAAAATTTGAATCTGTGATCCATATTGTCGACTTAGCTAAGCGATCGAAAGTTCTAGTTGGGATACTTGTCTATCACATTTTTTTTTACAATAACTGTCAAAATTCAAAGTTGAAGCTTGCCTAATTTTATCATCAATAAGAATATAGACAGATTAAATTTTATTTATGTAATAATTTGTGGCAAGATGGAGGAGGGCGACATGCAGGACTTTATTGCTCTCAACTTTAGTTTTGTTGTCTACCTTCTCCGCTCTAACTGTGAAAAAAAGCTAAAATTATTCATGTATATGCTGAACTCATGTCCTGTGCCCGCCTGTGTAGAATTCGAGTCTCTAGAAACTTCAGCAACTACAAAGGTACTAAACGAAACACGAGAGAAATTGGTATATGCAAATTGTTTCAGGTAAAGACACACGATGACAATTCTGACAGTCCAGTTTCTTTAATAAAAATAATTACTAGACGTCTTTTTTAAAGCAAAGTTTGGCTACCCCTCTTCCTCCTCCTCCTCCCCCCAAAAAATATTGTTAATGATATTCGCGTCATTTTGGATAAGATTCATGTACTTCATTTATGTTCACGGCTGTTTACGGTCGTTCATGCCTTGGCAAGTGCACTTGTATTTTCACTAGTCATCAAGAAAATATTATCTGTTCTGGGGTGTCTCACGGTGACATAAGCGATCTTTGCTTTATCTATGTATACCGTAAAATTTCAATTCCCGCTCCTTCAAAAGGAATTAACTTAATCAATTATAGGCAATTTAAACACTTTAACTCCACTCATTTTCGAAAAGACATTTTGACCAAACCCTGGGATGATATTTAAGAATTTTGCGACCCCTGTGACATGTGGAAAAAATGGAAAGATTTATTCATAAGTGTTTGCGACAGCCGTGCCCCATTGAAGACTAAACGCACGCGGCCCTCCAAGTCTCCTTGGATTACGACCGTATTAAAAAAGCAGATGAACTTCAGTTACCGGCTTACTGTAAGAGAAAAGCTATTAACACCAGAGATCCGTCCATATGGAAGCAGTTTCGAAAAACAAAAAATCAAGTAAATGGGGGAAATCAAGTCTGCTAGAACGGCCTACTTTAAAATTGCATTTAATAGCTGTGCTAAAGATCAACGCAAAACTCGGAAAACGGTCAACGAACTGACATCTCGTAAGTCAAATAAAACCGTCATAAATGAAATACAATACCAAGGGCAAAAATCGAAGAGTCAAGTAGACGTTGCTGAATTATTAAATACTTTCTTTACTGAAATTGGACCTAACCTTTGCCGAAATGTTGAGAATGTCGAGACCAGCCTTAAAGAATTTCTTTGTGCAACTGACAAGGAGTTCGCCTTTGAGGAAATAACATCGGCACATATTTTTCTCTGCTCTTAAAAATTTTTAAGTCTAAGGCTACAGGACTAGATAATATTTCAGCGAAATTGTTAAACGAGTGCCCTGATTTAATTGCAGAATCTCTCACTTATAATCAATCCCTTCTAACTGGTATTTTTCCCAATGTGTGGAAACCTGCCAGGATCACCCCATTGTATAAAAATTCTGGAAAACGCAATGATCCCACAAACTATTGACCAATATCAGTAATTCCAGTCGTGGCTAAAATATTTGAACGGGTAGTGTGTGACCAGTTATACCACTATTCTATGGTATACACGGTTTCTGTCACAAATGGTTTACATCGTATTTAGCCAATCGCACTCAAACTTGTCTAATGAACTCCTTTATCTCTACTCCAAAATTAGTCAAATGTGGTTTCCCCAGGGAACAATTGTAGGACCGTTACTTTTTCTGTTATACATCAATGACCTGTCAAATTGTCTGTATTTTTCACAACCTAGAATTTATGCAGATGACACCAGCCTCACCTTCGCTCGCGTAGATTTAAAACGTATTGATGACTGTCTTAACTATGATTTAAACAGGGTGTACACATCGCTATCAGCCAATAAACTGACCTTAAATTTAACACAAACTGACTTCATGTTAGTTGCGTCGAGACAGAAGTTATCAACATTTTCTGAAATTCCTTCTTTCAGTATAAACGACCATTCAGTGAAGGAGGTCTCATCTACGAAATCTCTTGGTGTGCACATCGACCAAAACATTAACTGGGAATGTCATATACAGAACATTTGCAAAAAGATTGCTTTTGCACTGCGCGCAATTAAGCGAATTCAACACCTTATACCTTTTGATATATTAATTAATGTATATGATAGCCTAGTTCAACCACAATTTAATTACTGTAGTGTTGTCTGGGGCAACTGTGGAATCAGCTGCTGTTATGATGTACAAATCTTTACATGGGATGACCCCTGAGTATCTGAGTTCTAGATTTGTGTTTCGCAACGACATAACATCATATCGATTAAGGAATGCTGAAAATAAATTGGCTCTTCCACAGCCCCGCACCAATTATTTGAAGAACAGTTTCTCTTACAGCCGGGTTGTGGAACAGCCTACCCAGTGGCCTTCGAGCAGCAATATCTTTACATGATTTTAAACTTAACCTACGTCACCACAGTTTTAAATGAGTTTTAACACGGCATCCTCGTAAAGTAGCTTTTAGTGTGTAGTTAATTATTATTTCAGGTTAGTTAGTTTAGTTAGGGATAATTATAGTTAATCTTTTATCATTTTATAATCTTTGCTGAAGGTTTTACCGTGTATAAATAAAGTTACCATTACCATTACCCTTACCATTCTTGAAAACATCATCAATATTGAATAAAAATAAACTTTTATTTGCAGGGAGAGACTTTTTACTTCGGAGTTTTTCTTCTGGTTCGGTACTCCAAGAATTTAGACTTGATTCCTATCGCTCAGGTATATCTAACAAAAATTTTGTTTACAAGCATTGTAGTCTTTAAATAGGTTTTCTCAGGAACTGCAACTCTTTTGGGAGGAAAAATTGCATTCCAGAAGGGAAATTTTAATTTCTCGATGGCTACACAGCATTATTTGCAATGCTATGAGTGTGCGTACTGAAACTACTCCTACTCCTACAACGTTGCTTTCCGACAAAAGATAAGAAAATATGTTTTTGCGAAATGATTTGCTGAGAAAGACGTCTTATTGGTTCCATTGCGTAGAGAGATAAGTACATGGAAGCCAAATGAAAGGGATATGACTTGACGACGGTATCTCCTATTGTTAATGCGCATACGTTCTTCGCACAACACAACCCTCTTCTCTCGCGTGATTACTCGCGCGATATCCTCAGAAGATTGATTGTTTTGATGGTATGTAAGCTCTTGATTTAGCGGACAGGCTGTCTACTCCAAAAAAGTCTTAAACGAAAGCGTCATTGTGGTGTGTGGTGTGTAATTACGCTGAATCAAGGAAAAGCAAGTGAAGTGAAGTGACAAATAATATAAGCGTAAGGTAATTCCTTACAATTGCATGGCGCAACCTTACTGCGCATGATTTATGGCGTTATTTAGCGCGCGCTCGTTTGCGCGCACATTAGAAACATGGCCTTCAGTTTTACCTTGACATTGGGCTTTTTCCATTTGTCGTCGTGTTGCAAAGAAACGAGCTCGGTGACCACCCATTTTTATAGGCGTTACTTACTCGTAATAGGCAAACAAGGAAAAAAAGTTTAATAGTAGAAGTTGGATTATTTATTGCGGAGCACCGTACTTATAGGAACACGTGAATTGTTTTTCTCATGGTAATCATGGCCAGCGGTATTGCTTGTGGGCGGGTACGTACGATGACGGAGTCGCCCAATAATTGATAATATCCTAATAATAATATGACTGCGAACGCGACTTTGAGCGAGATGCTCAACGAGTTTGCCTAATATCAGGAAGGTCTCTGAAGAGTCGCTTGGCAGCGGCGAAACAATAGTCGTCAGACTAGCCATTACAGCAGCAGCAGCAGCAACAACAACAACAACAACAACAACAATAATAATAATAATAATAATAATAATAATAGTAATAGCAAGAATTATTATTTCTTCTTTTCTTTCTTTCGGAGCACTATTGATAGTGCTAATTTTTATATATATTTAAATTTATAGCGTTGTACTAAGTTTACACTATAGTAAACGGGCTACGCTCAAGCGTCCCGTCATGCTATTTTAACTGTATATAGCACACAAAATTTTTAACTGCTGCATAATAATGATAATGATAATGATCAACCTATTCCAGAGAGCCTGCTTGTTGGGCACAGCAAGAATCTTAAGAAGGACCTTAGACATCTAAGGCTATGGGAAATAGCCTGATGATCTAAGAATACGTGACCACCAATACAACTAATAGTGTGATAAAAAATCCTCATAATAATGCGGAAATGAAATCGCGAGGTCACGGGTTCAAGCCCCGTTGAAGTCCTGAATTTTTTTTTCAGGCTTCTTTTTGCAATTGCATCAATTGCGTTCACAACTGCGAGGATCATTCTTCATTTGATTTCATATCCGCAGTTCATGTATGATTCATTTCATTTATCATTGACACTCATTTCTTTCACGGGAACATTTGAACCCGCAAATGACCTGCTCCCAACGTCAGTGGCTTCATGGCTCAGTTGGTTAGAGCATCGCACCGGTAATCGCGAGGCCACGGGTTCAAACTCCGTTGAAGTCCTGAATTTTTTTCAGGCTACTTTTCGCAATTGCATAAATTGTGTTTACAAGTGCGAGGATCATTCTTCATTTGATTATTATTATTATTATTATTATTATTATTATTATTATTATTATTATTATGTCAAAGCTTGTGGTTTGTTGTTGCCT
The DNA here is from genome assembly GCA_016490735.1 of Pachyseris speciosa. Classification (NCBI taxonomy): domain Eukaryota; kingdom Metazoa; phylum Cnidaria; class Anthozoa; order Scleractinia; family Pachyseridae; genus Pachyseris; species Pachyseris speciosa. The sequence continues at coordinate 35,519 of JAEMWC010000692.1, forward strand.
TGGTGTAGGTAAACTGTAATTTTAATTAAATGCTCAGAGTAATATTTCTTCTCTTCTCTTTTTTTCCGAAAAGGTACTAAGTCTCTATTTTTGCAAGCTTTAGAATTAAATATGTGTGAAAAATGCATGCTACCCCCAATTTTTTTTTTCAATTTTCGATGGCCCTAATAAACATCTCCTTTTTTGTATAGTGATAATCTGCGAGAAAGTATCTTCGTATTAAGAGGCTCCATCCTAAAGGGAACTTTGAATATTGCAAATAAAGATTATCCAATGAAATTGCGACATAAGGATTTCTTCCGTCGAGTCTCGGAGATCACGCAAGTTTGGCTCACTGAGAAATTAATTTAATTAATGTCTTGCAAAAATTATCCTTAAGTAACAGTGTGGAAACTACTTTTAACATTTTTCCAGAAAAAAAAAAGAGAGAGAGAGAGAGAGAGAGAGAGAGAGAGAGAGAGAGAGAGAGAGAGAGAGAGAGAGAGAGAGAGAGAGAGAGAGAGAGAGAGAGAAAGAGATGGAAACATCATTACGTGACGTCTGGGCTAGTCTATGAAAAAATGTGGTAGACAAGTCGGTTCTTATGAATGTGATGTTTGACTCATATCATTTACAGTTTTGCTCCTCAAGACTGTTTGTAGTCTCTAGCTATTGCTCGTGTGCTCTCGCTTTTTCTTACTGTGCTAATGACAACCACGTCTTATCGACGGTATGATTAACTCACTAGTGATGACTGACATGTTAACTGTGCTTTAGTCACGTTTTGACATTCTGGAGTGCTAACTGGTTAAACAACATTTCTAAAAAGACTAAGTTATAAACATTGTGCTAAAACGGACGAAATTGTAAGCACCTGACTTTGACTCTTATATATGTACACTCCTTTCATTTTCTTTTCACAGAGAGATGTTTAATGGTTCTATTCACAAAAACGGATCAGAAAATGACTGGAGCTATTCTTCATCTGAGTGCATCGCCTTGATTACAGTCATGATAACCGAGTCAGTAGCCATAGTAACCCTAAATATCCTGACCATGATCGTTTTTTTAAGAAAACGTAGTCTTCGTAGGCGCAGCATGTACCTGGTGATCAACATGGCAGTTGCAGATATGTTAGTTGGATGTTTTACGGAAGTCGTGGAGTTGGTTAAAATGGGCGATTGTGCCTTTGGCGTTTGGAATTCTAACGTGCCCTACTCAGGAATCTGGGACTACATTGTAGTGACCATGTGGTCTTTGTTTCCTTTAGCTTCTCTGACAAACCTCGCCGCGATTTCCTTAGAACGTCTGCAAGCAACGTTTCGTCCATTCAAACACCGTGTGATTAAAAATTGGGTCCCCGGAGTAGTTATCACGGTCACGTGGGCTACAGCTGGGCTGGTTTCAGCTGTTATGGTGATTCCACACTATAATTTCATGTAGGTATGGAGTTCGTTCATATCAATTTGCTTGTTTATTATTTTAGTATCTTACAATTCCATTGTAGTGAAAATTTATTGTGGAGCGCATCCTCAGCACCATGGTGCAGCCAGTACGGAGAGAAAGCTGACTAATACATTGTTTATCGTGACTCTGGTATCTTTAACGACATGGCTGCCATATGCTGTGTATGTTTTTCTGTCTCTCAATACTGGTAATTCCCATCCATTATTTCTGCTAAGTTTGGTCCTTGTATTTTTTGCCAACTCTCTTGTTAATCCTATTTTGTACACGATCAGGAACTCAAGCCAGAGATCAGAAGAGCTCCAGTTTCGCTCGTTCGAAACAGCAGAGACAAGTTCAGGTTGAAATTCCTCTTCGTGTTATACCTGGTAACTAGCGCCTTTAAGAAAACCGTGGAAAGGGCCAAAGGAATTTTTTTGTGTCAAACTGAACTCGCGGTCTTCAGTGGTTTGAATTTTATGCTCCTAGGACTAAGAAAAATTGGCAAGAAACAAAGACAGGTGCGAACAAAAATCTCTAAATGGTACATGAAAAGAATGGTAATGTGAAGAGTTACCGATTAAACTCCACTCTAGTAGTGACATGACTGTTTTGCATATTTGCATATTTTACGGAATTCTTCGCCTGAAGCGTTCAAAGAAAACCAAGCCAACAATCAAACTAACGAACGAAGAAAACAAATATGAGTGATTCAATGATTCTAACAATCCTGTATTCACATATAATTTTTTTTTGTAATTTGAATATTCAGATATAACATTATATCAGTTCATTTAAGTTGTTCAAACACGTGACTTCGTGTACGTCCTAAACATTAGGGGTCCAACGCACTTAATCAAGAAGTTTCGCACAAATCATTTCGCACAAATGAAGACGGCTTTCAGTTGTGGATGGAAGTAGACTAGCTAAGCACCACAACAGCGAGGTGCCCGTAATTTTAACAAAAAACGAATTTCATTAATTTTCCTTTCACTTGTGCCTTTGTCAACGGTTTACCCTCAAATGGTTGATCAGTAACAATTGATACTAAGAATAACTAGGCCTAGTCCCTTTGATATTCGATGTCTTGTTCTAGAGTGTTTTTGTCAATCTAGGCTGGGTGATTTTTCTTGTTCTAGACCAAGGAAGACGAGGGTAGGGGGTTAACGACGCCCAAAAAAAGCAGTGATAAATATAATTTAGAATCTGAATCTAAGTATAAATATGTTGAATATTTAGTATTCGGCGAAAAACGTGAGTCATAAGGTACGTCGGCAAAAGTCCTCCATGTTGAATCTCTCGCAGTTTCGAAAGAACCAGAAAGCCTATAAAAGGAGGATCACAGATGAATTAAATGAAATAAACTTATGCTGTCATTACTTAAAACTATTAACGTTTTAGAGAGACGCTTTCAATACACTGGTAAGGAAAAGTACAAAAAACAAAAATAAATAATAAATATGGGAAAGATACTTTTTCCCACAGGAAACTCCATACAGAGGTCTAGAGGGAGAGGTTACGCACGGAAATAATGCCTTTTAACCCTTGTATTATACACAAGAGAAACCAAACTTAAACCATTATTCTAGTCAGTTTCTAACAGTCGCAAAAAATAGAAAGTTGGTTCCATTTCGGTCAATTGGTGATTAACAAGGTAATGGGTTGAACCTAGGTGCGGAGCCTCCCAGAGAGAAAATTTATTGATTAAATCCTGAGAGGGGCGTCATCATATGAACATTTCATTATTATTAAATATGATCCGAGTTCATATAACATAGATCGTTATATCAAGCTCATGAGTAAACAGGTGTAGCTTTCTATAAAACAATTCAAGTTAGGACACGTCTAAAACCTTGACTAATTAGTGGAAGTCTATTCTGTAAAACCTGTATAAAATGACTTACGAATCCCGACAGAGTTTTTTATTCCAGGAGAGCGAGGTAGGGACTGGAGGGAGGGGAGGAGGGGGAGGTGAGGTTGTAATATAGATTCAGGAAAGCCTGTAAGGTACCCGATTTTGTAATAAATTCGATCTATATTGTAATAATTAGATCTGTTATACTACACCTTTAAATAGTGGTGCTATTAGGAAGAATTTGACTTTTTAGTTAAAACTGGTAGAGATCCTTACGATAAATAGGTCTAAGATTAAAAAAATATATATATGAAAACGTCTACTTATAAACGTCTGAAGTATTTAACCGCGATTACTGTATCAATAAAGTAAACGTTTTGTAGAAAAATTTGAACTAATACTCTGTAATGTTATGGAATTACAAAACAATTTTTTTTAAGAATTTCAGGCGAGACTTGCGTTGGGTGGCGAAACGGACTTGCAAGTTTCAAATTTAGTGGCAATTATAAATCTTATAAATAAAAAGATCACGCTATCCCGCAAATAGAAAATGCTAATCTAGACGGGTGATGTTGAAATCAGTATTTTAGGTCTTACAAAGAAGTGGCCAAATCCCCATTTCTTTGGTTAATAGCGGAGCTCCCCGCGCTGAAGGCACCATTGGTAAGAAAATATGGTAACCAATCTGTCGGAGAAACACCGCACTATGTCCACCTCTTTATGTATTCCAAGTGAAATGTCCCATTATAGTTCACTCTCTGCTGCAGTCAGAGTGTTTTTCGGGGTGGGAAGTTACATGGCCATTTCATGTGGGCTTACATGAAGACTTTGAAGGCAGTAGATGTTAAATGGGGGATCTGGGCCAGGTGAGTTGCACTCACGAGTCTCATGGGCACTCACGAGATGCAATTTTATCGTTAAATTATAAGGAATTCACATTATCGATGGCTGGACTGATCTGAAATTGCATCTTGTGAGCACTCGTGAGTGAGTGCTCGCGAGTCGACAAATTATAAGGAGCTCTTGTTAGATTTGCATCTCACGAGATTATTCACTTCTTTGTCTTTGATCCGCCATCTTTGCTTTTTTCCGCATCTTTCATCGCTTCAACAAATTCAAAGGCAATTTGTCTTACTTGCCTTTGCCAAACAGGTGTTGAAAGCACAAGTAAACAACATGCAGTAGCATGACACAGAGCAATCATTTTTGTCCTATATAATGTAACCATTTATTATTTAATGAATCACACAAAATGTAAATTGAAAAGATATTATCATCTGATTCAGATGATAATCGCGATTAATCATGATTAATGAGTTAGATTGTTTGTAAATTTGAAAGCGGTACCCAAGAATTGAAGTCATCACTATATCCTTTCCACTTTACCAAAGCTTGTTTCTTCTTGTTATCTCTCCGAATCACTTTTTCAGTACGAAAGATCTCCTGTTTAGCCCTCAGCAGCTCCTGTTCATAGAAACTCCCTTCAATATCTTCGCCTCTTAGATCCTTTATTTTGTATGTGATTGGATTAGTGTATTGGATCTTATCTACTATGAAAATAGCTCTTCGGTCCAGTTTGGAGTATAACCCTTGTCGAACACATCCCGTTTATACTTGGATATTCGAACCTTGTCACCAACCTTGAATTTCGGTTTATGTTGTAATGTTTCCATCTCACCATATACCTCTTTTCCTTTGAAGCCTCTGCGGGTGTCATCTTTGTGCTTGAATGTTTTGTATTGTTGTATTCGGTCAACAATTTTGGTAACATACCGAGATATGCTGTATTACCTTGAACAGTGAACTGCTTCCACATTTTAGACTTGATTGTTCTGTTCCACCTTTCAACCACTGAGGACTTCTCTTCATTCTCGGTGGAGTACATATGTATCTCATTAGAAGATAGCAAGTCCTTCAAGTGTTTGTTGTAGAACTCTTTCCCTTTGTCGGCCCACACAAATTGTGGTTTTCTACCTTCCTTGAATATTGTTTGAAATGCTTTAGTTACAGTTTCACCCTTTTTATCCTTCAGAGGAACAATCCAACCATATTTACTGAAAACATCGATAACCATCAAAAGATATTTATAACCCTTATTCCATTTGCTGAATTTTTGGATATCAACTAAATCAGCAGCCCATATTTCATCGATTTTATTTACAATCACACGCCGTCGAGTAAAGTTGCGTTTTATGGGTTTGTGCAATTCATCTGCTAATTTTTCTTGCCAGTTGTCTTCACTCGACGGCTTTTTCCGTTTTTTGGAACACCAAGACCAAGTTCCTGTTTTGCATTGATTAAGAATCTAGCTGTTTGACCCCATTTTGGCATCTCACCATATGGTATCGCATCTAACGATTCGACCTTTTTTTTTTCACAATCACCTTTATTTTTTTCCCATATCGTAATATATATCGTGATGAGCTGCTATTTCACCTACCTTGTTGTAAGGTTGGACATACCATTTTGTAACCTCGCCTGTGTTTTTATCATACTCTAGCTGTTTATCGTGAGGATTATAAGGGCCCATGTAATTTATATTGCCCAGGTGTCCATCCATTTTTTGGTTTTGGTAGTTTACCGATAAGTGAGTGAATGTCAACAGCACCACCATAATCCAATCTCTTGATATCGGTCTTGTGCAATTGTTTTCCATCTTTTCGTTTTGGTCTAATTTTTGCCGATAATTGTACCAAACCCTCTTTACCTACTTTACTTATGAGGGGCTTGGCTTGATCTAAGGCGAAATCAATAGCTTTTTGCTGTAGCTTTGGGTTTCTCATTGCCTCAGATGCATAATATCTACCAGCCTCAAGTCCCTTCTTTGCTAGAAAGGGAACACCATGATGAAGAAAACCTTCGAGAGCTGTATCTGCTATTGAACTCAAAATGCCCGCCCCTTCAGACGGGCTAACTAGTTTCCCTGGTTCTGTTTCATGAATCTGGTCTTGGTAATCCCGCATTCAGCACATTTGCAGAAAAACATTAGTCGACCATTTTAGCCTGTTTATAGCCTGAAGGCTCAACACAATCAGTCTGCTTTCTCTGTTTGACGCAATAAGATTTCATTTTATTATATATTATATTATTTTTTCATGAAAAATATTGTTTGATGAATCTTTCGTTTTTCATTGGATTGTGTATATCAAATACTTGCAGTAGATCGAAATATGTATTGTTTTTGTTCATCTCATTCAGAAAGTATAGACAGAAGTAACCACAGGTCGTTGTATTCAGGGCCTGTATCTGATCGTTTTGATGAATCAAAGTTAGATTATTTTTGATTGCGTGATCCACAATCTCTTGAAATGGAGGCAGCCCAAGGCTGTCAAAATAATTGATTACTCCGTCCCTCACATGAGTAGAGACCCAGTGGCTTCCACTCATATATGATGGTTCGAGATTGTAGATGAATAGAGCTTCTCTGTGATTATGTGGCACAGTCTCATCCCTCGACAGCACACTATTTATCGGTATCTTCAAGTATTCAAACCATTTCAAAAGATCGTGGTTGCTCATCGGAATATTGTTGTGGAATTTTGGTTTTATAAGATCGCTCCTACGAGGGGAATTCCGTTGACAGGACTGTTTTTCCCGAGAAGTAAACCTTCTCCCTTCTTCTTTTTTTCCCCAACACCTTTACCCCATGTACCGTAATAAGGCGGTGGTTGTTGATAGACCCCAAGTTGTGGTGCTGCTCCACCATCTTGCGGTGCTCCTAATCTTGGTCCGCCTCTGCCAGTTATCTTTTTAATAGCTTCAATCGTGAGTGGAACACCGATTGAGGCTAAGAGTGTACCAAGAAGTACACCCGTCTGTTTTGTTTTTGTTGGTTTTATTGAGACGCCACAACCTGTTTGTAGAGCATTGAGGATATCCCTCTTTTGTTTGTCGCTTAATAGATGCTTGTGTGCGATAAGTTGATCTATTTTGGAATTTGTTATGAGAAAACCGCCTGTCTGTGCTCCTTTTCCAGATAACTTTTTTACTAACTGAGATGCCCCTTTAGAGGCAAGTCCCCAAGAGCTAATGTTGGTACAAGCGACATTATAGCGGTCAGAAGTGATCCGTCAACCTGTTTTCTGATGTTGGTCTTGGCCAGTTTGATATCCATCCCTTTATTCAATGTGCGGTTCTTTTCCAACCTTTTCACAGTATTCATCGGTACATAAAGAGTGTCGCGGCCGGACAAACCTCAAAACAATAGTCTCTCTCTTGTGAAAAGCGGATGGTAGATTCTTTTTCTGATTGTCAGAAAGTGTCACCTTGATCTCGTATAGTTGCGTCATTTTATATATTATATGAAAGATAATTTTTTCATTATATTCATTTCTTCGTCCGCTTCAGGTGAAGAAATACATGTAAATGTGTATCACATTCAAACCACCATGAGCTCATTGCCAACCTTGTCGACAATAATCTCGTTTTCATAGAAAACGATAGCATGAGCTCTCACATTAGCTGCTGGAGCTGCATTCAATCTGTAGTTCAGAATCAGTTGTTTCGGATCGCGGGTGGGTGTCTCTTTTTGATAGGTTAGATCGAAATATATGAGATCGTAGAGAGATGTGAAATTAGGCAAATTCAACTGTGTTCCTGTGTTGAAATCATTCTTTCGATATGCGTAAGACAAAAGATCATTGAAAATTCTCACTTTGGAATCTGCATCATACTCCAATTCCGGATAGAAGGTGTTATTTCCATACTCTGAACGACAAGAAGAGAGAGCTATTGTTATTAGCAGCGTTCAGCTTGAAAGTATCAAAAACATATGGACTTCTCTCCGATTCCTCATTATTTGGACCATCGGTTCTTTGCAGATATATGAACACATGTTTCACATTATCGATGGCTGGACTGATCTGAAACATGTTCTGTACAGCTCTCGTGTTCGCACTCTGGTTAAATAGATCTCTCATATACTTCCATATGCTCGGTTTCATAAAATCTGACACAAATTCACTGTACAAGCTATCTTTTGGGGTCATTCTTGGGAGCCAAAGATAAAGCCGGATTACGACTACACGCCCATCATCTGCTGCAGCTGCTTTATGAACTAACTCATCATCATCGTTCAGTATTAGTTCAATCTGCAGTTGCATGGGAGGAAGCATCTTACTCTCCAGTTCCTCGAAAAAGCTGTATCTGTTCAATGGAATGATCTCATTTATGCTTTTTGAACCACCGGTACCATCGTTATTAACAGCCTGTGTTAAAGTTCGCCTTGCTTCGAAACCCGTATTAGTATTTGTTGTGCCTGCATTTGTGTCAAGATACCAAAAACTGTTTTTCGCAACAGATCTACTGAAATCATCACTATACTCCAGCACATTTTTGACATTTGTAATTCTATGAATATTATCGCTTTCATAGACTATCTTGCCTGTAGATTTGATCACCATGTGTTTGATGAGAGAGTGTGACCCGTTGATCATTGTGATGCGATCAGCAGCTGCAAATCCGGCACCATCAGCTTTCTTTTGTAACCTCGAAATAACCATTGTAAAAATAAAAAAAAATTGATCTGTCATTTATTGTGAATTTGTAGCCTGTTTTCTTCTGTGAATTATTATTAGCAGGTTGCTCGATAACGTTATCGAGAGTGAATCTGACATATTCATTCATTCATTGCAACTTTTCACTTGTCCTGAAACTCATGCTTTTGTTTTTACCTTAGATATTTTTTTTTTTACTTTTTTCATTCCGTTTCCACTGATCAATCGATTAAGGATTGTGTTGAAATCTTCCTCTTCAACCTTCGGTGTTCTAACCTTCGGCGCCCGTGTTACACTCTGGTGTCCTTGTAATTTTTTCATAATCAAATCACCCGATTTTTCAACACCGAGTTTACCGAGTTTTTCACCAGCATGTTCGGCTCCCGATCTTAACGCTTTCTTTGCAAGAGGTTTTAACACCATCTGTGAAGCTTTACTAATCATTCTACAAACCGGTTTGAAAATGTTATCAACAATCAGACCTGATCCTTTGTGTTGATAAACAAAATTACCAAGTTTTGGGTGATAAACGCGTTTATGATTGTATGACGACATTTTATAATTGCCAACTATAAAATTTCTTTCAAAATAAGAGAAAATGCGGTGTCGGCACCATTCAAATCAATTAGTCGCCGTTTACCATCGGTAATATATATGTTTATCGATTTAATTGTGTTTCTATTGACTGGACTGTACTGCACTCTAAAAGGTTCTTGAGTGAAACTGTAAGATCGTCTCATTGTATCCGTGCTGAAATTGTAGATGATATCGGTCTCATCTCCATCAACCAAACTTTCAGATATAAGATCGCAATGGATGTTGAGGATCTCTCTGTCTTGACTTAGATTTGGGGTATAATCACCGATATTCTCAGAAGCGGTCAAGATTCTTTTATTGAAACCGATCAGATCATTGAAATCTGATGATCTGAGGTCTAGTTGATAGTTATTCGCAAGTATTATTATTGTTCTGAAAGTTGACTCATCAAATTCCAAGGTTATTGGATATGAAGGATCGTCTGGAGTCCCTGTTTTGGTCTGTTTCTTGATATAATTGTCGAAATTCTTGTATATCCACGCACCTTTTGGAAAGGTTATATCTTTCCAACTACTCCCACTATCAGAAGAGTATTTGATCAGTTGATTATTCAACGTCGGTGTGACGTTATACCATGTGAAAGCCATAGTGAACACGTAATTTTTTAACTTCACATTTTCTGAAGTACAGAAAATTTGGCAAATAAGGCAGTCTAACAAGCGCGTCATTGCCACTTCTCAAGTTTCTGGAAAATATTTGCAATACGATTTGAAATATTTACCAACAAAATTCACACATAGGACAGAAATGATGTAATTTATTCGATGCTAACCATTTCCATTTACACAAGCCTGGATCACAACTACTAGTATGTAATGTTATACTTTTACCATGACACTTGTAAATCCATGGAAATTTCTATGGACAAGGCTGGATCAAAACTACCACTAATGCTATACTTTTACCATGCTACTGGTAAATCATGGAAATAACCATGTACAAGGCTCGATCAAAACTACTTATAATTTGATAATTATACCATGCCACTGGTAAATGCATGGAAATTTCCCTGTACAAGGGTGGATAAAAACTACTTGGAATCTGATAATTTTACCATGCCACTGGTAAATGCATGGAAATTTCCCTGTACAAGGCTGGATCAAAACTACTTAGAATGTGATAATTTTACCATGCCACTGGTAAATGCATGGAAATTTCCCTGTACAAGGCTGGATCAAATCTACTTAGAATCTGTTAATTTTACCATGCCACTGGTAAATGCATGGAAATGTCCCTGTACAAGGCTGGATCAAAACTACTTAGAATCTGATAATTTTACCATGCCACTGGTAAATGCATGGAAATTTCCCTGTACAAGGCTGGATAAAAACTACTCATAATCTGATAATTTTACCATGCCACTGGTAAATGCATGGAAATTTCCCTGCACAAGGCTGGATAAAAACTACTTAGTATCTGATAATTTTACCATGCCACTGGTAAATGCATGGAAATTTCCCTGTACAAGGCTGGATAAAAACTACTTAGAATCTGATAATCTTACCATGCCACTGGTAAATACATGGAAATTTCCCTGTACAAGGCTGGATCAAAACTACTTATAATCTGATAATTTTACCATGCCACTGGTAAATGCATGGAAATTTCCCTGCACAAGGCTGGATAAAAACTACTTAGTATCTGATAATTTTACCACGCCACTGGTAAATGCATGGAAATTTCCCTGTACAAGGCTGGATAAAAACTACTTAGAATCTGATAATCTTACCATGCCACTGGTAAATACATGGAAATTTCCCTGTACAAGGCTGGATCAAAACTACTTATAATCTAATAATTTTACCATGCCACTGGTAAATGCATGGAAATTTCCCTGTACAAGGCTGGATAAAAACTACTTAGAATCTGGTAATCTTACCATGCCACTGGTAAATACATGGAAATTTCCCTGTACAAGGCTGGATCAAAACTACTTATAATCTAATAATTTTACCATGCCACTGGTAAATGCATGGAAATTTCCCTGCACAAGGCTGGATAAAAACTACTTAGTATCTGATAATTTTACCATGCCACTGGTAAATGCATGGAAATTTCCCAGTACAAGGCTGGATAAAAACTACTTAGAATCTGATAATTTTACCATGCCACTGGTAAATGCATGGAAATTTCCCTGTACAAGGCTGGATCAAAACTACTTAGAATCTGTTAATTTTACCATGCCACTGGTAAATGCATGGAAATGTCCCTGTACAAGGCTGAATCAAAACTACTCATAATCTGATAATTTTACCATGCCACTGGTAAATGCATGGAAATTTCCCTGTAAAAGGGTGGATCAAAACTACTTAGAATCTGATAATTTTACCATGCCACTGGTAACACATGGAAATTTCCATGTACAAGGATGGATCAAAACTACTTAGAATCTGATAATTTTACCATGCGACTGGTAAATGCATGAAAATTTCCCTGTACAAGGCTGAATCAAAACTACTCATAATCTGATAATTTTACCATGCCACTGGTAAATGCATGGAAATTTCTCTGTACAAGGCTGGATAAAAACTACTTAGAATCTGATAATCTTACCATGCCACTGGTAAATGCATGGAAATTTCCCTGTACAAGGCTGGATAAAAAGTACTCATAATCTGATAATTTTACCATGCCACTGGTAAATGCATGGAGATTTCCCTGTACAAGGCTGGATAAAAAGTACTTAGAATCTGATAATTTTACCATGCCACTGGTAAATGCATGGAAATTTCCCGGTACAAGGCTGGATAAAAAGTACTTAGAATCTTATAATTTTACCATGCCACTGGTAAATGCATGGAAATTTCCCAGTACAAGGCTTGATCAAAACTACTTAGAATCTGATAATTTTACCATGCCACTGGTAAATGCATGGAAATGTCCCTGTACAAGGATGAATCAAAACTACTCATAATCTGATAATTTTACCATGCCACTGGTAAATGCATGGAAATTTCCCTGTAAAAGGGTGGATCAAAACTACTTAGAATCTGATAATTTTACCATGCCACTGGTAAATGCATGGAAATTTCCCTGTACAAGGCTGGATAAAAACTACTCATAATCTGATAATTTTACCATGCCACTGGTAAATGCATGGAAATTTCCCTGCACAAGGCTGGATAAAAACTACTTAGTATCTGATAATTTTACCATGCCACTGGTAAATGCATGGAAATTTCCCTGTACAAGGCTGGATAAAAACTACTTAGAATCTGATAATCTTACCATGCCACTGGTAAATACATGGAAATTTCCCTGTACAAGGCTGGATCAAAACTACTTATAATCTAATAATTTTACCATGCCACTGGTAAATGCATGGAAATTTCCCTGCACAAGGCTGGATAAAAACTACTTAGAATCTGATAATTTTACCATGCCACTGGTAAATGCATGGAAATTTCCCTGTACAAGGCTGGATAAAAACTACTTATAATCTGATAATTTTACCATGCCACTGGTAAATGCATGGAAATTTCCCTGCACAAGGCTGGATAAAAACTACTTAGTATCTGATAATTTTACCATGCCACTGGTAAATGCATGGAAATTTCCCTGTACAAGGCTGGATAAAAACTACTTAGAATCTGATAATCTTACCATGCCTCTGGTAAATACATGGAAATTTCCCTGTACAAGGCTGGATCAAAACTACTTATAATCTAATAATTTTACCATGCCACTGGTAAATGCATGGAAATTTCCCTGCACAAGGCTGGATAAAAACTACTTAGAATCTGATAATCTTACCATGCCACTGGTAAATACATGGAAATTTCCCTGTACAAGGCTGGATCAAAACTACTTATAATCTGATAATTTTACCATGCCACTGGTAAATGCATGGAAATTTCCCTGCACAAGGCTGGATAAAAACTACTTAGTATCTGATAATTTTACCATGCCACTGGTAAATGCATGGAAATTTCCCTGTACAAGGCTGGATAAAAACTACTTAGAATCTGATAATCTTACCATGCCACTGGTAAATACATGGAAATTTCCCTGTACAAGGCTGGATCAAAACTACTTATAATCTAATAATTTTACCATGCCACTGGTAAATGCATGGAAATGTCCCTGTACAAGGCTGGATAAAAACTACTTAGAATCTGATAATCTTACCATGCCACTGGTAAATACATGGAAATTTCCCTGTACAAGGCTGGATCACAACTACTTATAATCTAATAATTTTACCATGCCACTGGTAAATGCATGGAAATTTCCCTGCACAAGGCTGGATAAAAACTACTTAGTATCTGATAATTTTACCATGCCACTGGTAAATGCATGGAAATTTCCCAGTACAAGGCTGGATAAAAACTACTTAGAATCTGATAATTTTACCATGCCACTGGTAAATGCATGGAAATTTCCCTGTACAAGGCTGGATCAAAACTACTTAGAATCTGTTAATTTTACCATGCCACTGGTAAATGCATGGAAATGTCCCTGTACAAGGCTGAATCAAAACTACTCATAATCTGATAATTTTACCATGCCACTGGTAAATGCATGGAAATTTCCCTGTAAAAGGGTGGATCAAAACTACTTAGAATCTGATAATTTTACCATGCCACTGGTAACACATGGAAATTTCCCTGTACAAGGATGGATCAAAACTACTTAGAATCTGATAATTTTACCATGCGACTGGTAAATGCATGAAAATTTCTCTGTACAAGGCTGAATCAAAACTACTCATAATCTGATAATTTTACCATGCCACTGGTAAATGCATGGAAATTTCTCTGTACAAGGCTGGATAAAAACTACTTAGAATCTGATAATCTTACCATGCCACTGGTAAATGCATGGAAATTTCCCTGTACAAGGCTGGATAAAAAGTACTCATAATCTGATAATTTTACCATGCCACTGGTAAATGCATGGAGATTTCCCTGTACAAGGCTGGATAAAAAGTACTTAGAATCTGATAATTTTACCATGCCACTGGTAAATGCATGGAAATTTCCCTGTACAAGGCTGGATAAAAAGTACTTAGAATCTTATAATTTTACCATGCCACTGGTAAATGCATGGAAATTTCCCTGTACAAGGCTTGATCAAAACTACTTAGAATCTGATAATTTTACAATGCCACTGGTAAATGCATGGAAATGTCCCTGTACAAGGCTGAATCAAAACTACTCATAATCTGATAATTTTACCATGCCACTGGTAAATGCATGGAAATTTCCCTGTAAAAGGGTGGATCAAAACTACTTAGAATCTGATAATTTTACCATGCCACTGGTAATACATGGAAATTTCCCTGTACAAGGGTGGATCAAAACTACTTAGAATCTGATAATTTTACCATGCCACTGGTAATGCATGGAAATTTCCCTGTACAAGGGTGGATCAAAAGTACTTAGAATCCGATAATTTTATCATGCCACTGGTAAATGCATGGAAATTTCCCTGTACAAGGCTGGATAAAAACTACTTAGTATCTGATAATTTTACCATGCCACTGGTAAGTCCATGGAAATTTCTCTGTACAAGGCTGGACAAACACTAATTATAATCTATAATTTTACCATGCCACTGATAAATTCATGGAAATTTCCATGTACAAGACTGGATCAAAACTACTCATAACCTTATCATTTTACCATGCCACTGTTAATTCCATGGAAATTTCCATGTACAAGGCTGGATCAAAACTATTTATAATCTTATCATTTTACCACGCCATTGTGAAATCCATGGAAATGTCCATGAACAAGTTATGCCTGGCTGTATAAAAACTAATTATAATATTATAATTTTAACATGCCAATAGTAAATATAAGGAAATTTCCATGTACAAGGCTGGACCAAAACTACTTTTAATCTTGCAGTTTTGTAATGCCACTGGTATGTCCACAGAAATTTCTATGTACAAGGCTGGACCAAAACAAATTAAAACCTCGCAGTTCTATAATGCCACTGGTAAGCCCATGGAAATTGTATGTACAAGGCTGGACCAAAACTACTTAAAATGTTGAGATTTTATAGTGCTGGTAAGTCCACGGAAATTTCCATGTACAAGGCTGGATCTTCCATGAATTTCCATGAAAAAGTTACGCCTGGCTGGATAAAAACTGATTATAATATTATAATTTTAACATGCCAATAGCAAATATAAGGAAATTTCCATTTGCAAGGCTGGACCAAAACTACTTATATCTTGCAGTTTTATAATGCCACTGGTAAGTCCACGGAAATTTCTATGTACAAGGCTGGACCAAAAGAACTTAAAATCTTGAAGTTTTATTATGCCACTGGTAAGCCCATGGAAATTCTATGTACAAGGCTGGACCAAAACTATTTAAAATCTTGCAGTTTTATAACGCCACTGGTGAGCCCATGAAAATTCTATGTACAAGGCTGGACCAAAACTACTTAAAATCTTGCAGTTTTATAATGCCACTGGTAAGTCCATGGAAATTTCTATGTACAAGGCTGGACAAACACCAATTATAATCTATAATTTTACCATGCCACTGATAAATCCATGGAAATGTCCATGTACAAGGTTGGATCAAAACTCCTTATAATCTTATATAATTTTACCACACCACTGATAAGTGCATGGAAATTTCCATGTACAAGGCTGGACCAAAACTACTTATAATCTATTTCGCAGTTTTATAATGCCACTAGTAAGCCCATGTAAATTTCCACGTACAAGGGTGGACAAACACTAATTAAGGTCTATAATTTTACCACGCCACTGATAAATCCATGGAAATTTCCATGTACAAGGCTGAATCAAAACTACTTATAATCTTGCAGCTTACCTTCTCATATAAACACAACCAAAATTTTATGAAGAAATAAGACATGAGCTGAGCGAGCCTGGTAAAGTGGTCCAGCCCGCCTAGCCTGGCTGGAAAACCTCATATGAAAAGGCCCTAAGAAAAAATTTTGTCTTTGAGTGATGGAAGCAAAGGATGATATTTCAGGCTGTCGAACAATCTGATTTACAATAAGCAAACAACACTTCTAATCACTCAAATCACTTCAATCATATCAAATCACTGAAATGATATTTGTTTTTCCAAATTTTTACAAACACAATATCAGGTGGTGAGGGTAAAAGGTGGAATGAGTTTCGCGGAATGGTATGTGGCATGACTTGCGGAATTTCATAATTATGCAGACTCCAATATGCAGAATGATCCGAAGAAATTAATTCAACTAAAAAGGGTTAATTGAAGGGTGTTCTGCAAAAGGGGCATATATCGCTTTTTTGCCATAAAATCCAAAATACCTCTAAAGTCACTCTGCTTTGGCATATAGACTAGAAATTGTTTCAGAAATGAAGTTCTATACTTATTTTGCGATTAGAAAGCTAGGATCTGAAGGATTAGCTTATGACTTTTACCCAAAATTGAAGAAACAGAAACAAAAGGATCTGATGCATGATTGAGTTGGTCCAGCTACAAGCAAAAGTCATACACTAATCTGTTGAATCCAGGCCTATAAATCACAAAATAAGTGCAGAACTTCATTTCTGACACCATAACCAGTCTGTATGCCAAAGTAGGGTGAGTTTAGGCGATATATGCTCCTTTGCGGGAACACCCTTCAATTTATCATTCTACAGCCTAACACAGTGAATAATCGCAAGCTTGTTGTATCACCCTGATTTGTAATAAAAAACAGGATTTGTAATATCAACCGGATTTGTAATAAAAATCAACTGGATATGTAATAACAACAGGATTTGTAATTAAAATCAATCGGATATGGATTGTAATAAAATAACTAACCGGATTTGTAATAAACTTTCAACCGGATTTGTAATAACATACTTATCTGGATCTGTTAATAACCTATCAACAGGATTTGTAATAACACCGCGAAAGGTGAGTCACATACCTTGAAGTGCATTTGCAATAAAATATCAATATCCTTCCCTACCTATACGGTTGGAAATTTCTATAGGGAGTAGGGAGGGGGGGGGGTGGGGGGATGAAGGGAAGTCGAGGGGTCGAATTCGAATACAGAATTAAAGATGAGCGGAGAAGGGAGCGGAGTGAGCAGCCAAAATAATATTCTTGGTGTTTTTCTGCCTGCCCTGCTTTCTAACCTAAGTCTAACAAGAACAACAAAAAGGTTTTCTAGTTTGTTATGATATAAGCAAATATGATATGTTCTGATATACATGTATAACGCAACATTAAAACAGTACAGTGGCAAGGTATGTGTGTTCGAAATATTTTAATGAAAGGCCCTTTAAATACAGAAATGACAGATTTCCCTACCCTTTCATATACTTAGCCTTGTGAAAGCCTACCCTTTCATATACCTGAAGCATGAAAAAGGTACCCCTTTAGGGTGGAGCCTCCCCGTATAGGCCATTACAGGGAGTGCCCCCCGGGGTAATATATGAAGGCAGATATGTAGAATTTGTTAACTCCAACCCCCCCCCCCCCCCCCCCCTCTTCTAAACTCCTCTGAAATTGGCGCCTTCTTCGACTCCTAACCTACTGGAGTGTCCAAACCCTTCCATAAGTAGGAGAATAGAGGGTATGGATATCTTTAAGAAAATACATTGGGTATGTAATTCACCTTTCGCAGCGTTATTACAAATCCTGTCGATAGGTTATTACAAATCCGGTTAAGTATGTTATTACAAATCCAGTTGAAAGTTTATTACAAATCCTGTTAGTTATTTTATTACATATCCGGTTAATTTTAATTACAAATCCTGTTGTTGTTACCTATCCGGTTGATTTTTATTACAAATCCGGTTGATATTACAAATCCTGTTGTTGAGTTTTATTTGACTGGCCACCATGAGGAGAAACATTTCAAGCACTTCTCTCCACCAGAATTGATTTGGTATAAACACTACAGTTACACTTATAAACTCTTGAGGAGGCTAGTTTCTTCGTGAATGATATTTGCAGCACCAGTTTGTCAAGGTATTCATGAAAGAATCGTTTGGCTGCGAGCATTTCAATTTTGCCATCTTGTCAATTTCATGGTGTAGGTCAAACTATATAATATCCATTTGGCCGTTTTGAAATGGATTAAACAAAATGTTCTTTTTCCAGGGTTGACTGTAAGAGATTTAGGAATGGAGCCTAGCTCGTAGAGCTTATTAATTATGGTTTTCAGAGGTTTACAAGAGTTTCACATCTGTCACGCTGCTTTGTTGTTATTAGATGAATAATTGAACTCAGTGCTCACGTTGTGGCCTGATCGAAGATTGAAAAATGACAAAAATATAATTCCTGAACTGTCACTAATCCTACAAAAACAAACTCAAGAGAAATTTAATCACCTCAAGGGTTCAATTGTAAAATATTTGTGTCAAATGTCATTTGATTTGATTTATTTAGAGTTAATTTGATTCATTCTCTCCAATTAGTTGAGCATCTGTGCTCGGCTAACTAGATTTGAGACTTACATAAAGTGATGATTATAATAATAATAATAATAATAATAATAATAATAACAGTTATAATTATTCCTATTATTATTATTATTATTAAGGCTTCGTAGCAGCAGTAAGATATAGCCTTGATAAAGCACACGATGTTTTTAAAGTTCATTTTTTAATGAAGACGTGTTTCGGATGAAACATCATCCGTCGTCAGTTGTACAGTGCGGAATAAAATTAAAATGAGCAATAAATAGTTAACAAGGTGTGATATTAACAAGAGTAATTAAAGGCAACGAAACTATTTATACTAAGAAAGGAGACTAATTAATAAGTTAATAAATTAAAGTGTTTGACCTGGGAATTTAAAGACGGCTTATTATTATTATTATTATTATTATTATAAAGCAAGCCCCGTGGAGAGCAGTCACAGCAGTGCTCAACACTGAAAATATCTTCGTCAAATCCTGACCAATTTGTTTTGAATATTTTGCTGTGACTGCATTCGGTTGCTAGCTTGTGATTATTACATTCTGCATAATTATGCCATTCTGCAAGTTATGCCATTCCCTTCTAGCAGAGGCCTCTTTTCCTTGTATTCAGTGTGTGGGAGAAAAGAGAGCTCTGCCATGGTTCGGTCGTTAAGAAACCGCAACACATGCTCAACACAGACCATTTCAACCCATGTCAGAGGTCTCTTTTTTCCTACAAGTTGAATACAAGGAAAAGAGGTCTCTGCTAGCAGGGACGTCATGCCACATGCCATTCCACAAACTACAGTGTATTACGTAGTTGTCTGAATCACAAATTTGGAATAAATTTCTAATGAAATGTAAAAAGTAAGGTTGACAAACTTGTGTATTCAAGGGAAAACTGATCCAGAGATCTACAGTCTATACTTTAGAATTTTAAAATCTACATGAACTGGGACAAAATGGCAAGAAAAAATACAAACACAGTGGGCTTAGCTTCTTCCTTTGCTGTCTGCAGATGAGGTTGTCAACAATGTCCCTCATACTGTAACTTCATGCTCCATGATGTCTTAAACAAAGATTAGATTTAGTCAGTGAACATAAGCAAATTACATGTAGCTATTCTTGACCAGTTTACCTAAAACATGGAATCCTGAATCTGGAATCCAATTACTTTTAGCAACACAAAACGTGCACCCTAATGCATGATTTTAATAACATTCGCCACTGTATTCAGTATCAAGATTTAGTTTGATAACTGGGGTCATTTCCGGAACATGGAAAAAATAATTTTTAAAAACATCACGAGCACAAAGGCTAAAATAAATAATCCCTGAAATTAATAAGAGGGTCAAAAGAACCGAAGAAGATGATCGATACATGTCTTACAGGAGGAGGTAGGTGACAGGAGTGGAGTCTTAGTCTGGGACTTGGTTTGTTCCTTCCAGTTGAGTCCATGCACGGAGAGGGAGAGACAACTATTAAGAAAGACCATATGCAGGATCATTTTATACTCGTACATGTTTTCCCTTTAGAAATGAACAGGCCAATGCAGTGCAGCCCTTGCTGCTATTGGCAAGAAAATATTTCTTAGGCATATATTTATTTTCTGTTGGGTGTACACTGTAAGCGCTCCCATGCACAATTAAGTCAAAATATGCAAAGTGGTTTTTCTGTTCTTTTTGGTCATGTAGCGTTAAAAATAATAAGCAAACAATAGCTCTTGTTTTATAAAGATCAAGCTAAAATGAATAACAAAACATTGAAACTTAAACCTTGGTCAAAACTTTCTGCCAAACTTCTTCACATTCCGTATTTCGCATTTCGTATTCCGGATTCCCTATTCCGGATTCCATTTTTTAGGTAAGCCCATTCTTGACTTGTTCAGTCCATAAATCTAGAGTACTCAGGATAATTAAGACGGGCCGCCGAAATTAACTCGATGTGTACTTTTACAATAAGCTTAATCTTGTGTTCAAAATATTCAAGTCAGCTGAACTACATTGTACGTACCGATTCAAAGACCTTACGACACGACTGCGGGCTGCGGCCGCGATGGATTACACTGTTCAGCTCGAGGTGGACTCTCAGTTGTGCGATGCTTTGTTCTTTCAGGTGTTACTATGTCGTTGGCAAGTTGCGGCCTCTTATAATTTACGAATTGATCCTATTTTCAATCACAGAGTTTGCACTTACCAAACACTTTCACTGGCTTGCCTATCCGAGTTTAAATATCGTACCGGCTGATACATCCTCGATCGATCCACGATGATGCCTTCATTTAGTTGGACGTAGGCGCCACAAACTTTCTTTTCGTTTACTTTGCCAACGCTGTTTTCATTTTCCCACTGAACCGGCCATCTTCACGAAAGAAAAAATAATAATATCCAACCGAAAAGACAATTCAAAAACAGAGTGAATAGAGGTTCTTTGTTCGGTAAAAAGCATGAGGTTAGTCACGTGAATAATGCACACACTACCATTGGCTGCTGCTGTGTGAGATCCGCTGGATTGCCTGATTGCGGTCGTTAGAGAAGGCGCAAAGTAAGACAAACAACCGCCACGTTCGATTATATGCCCGACGTTCGCTGTTTGGAGCTTTAATTTTCGAATCGGCGTTCAGATCTTGGGGATATGAATCCATTTTGCGGTGGAGATTTGTACGAAAGCACACTTCATGAAGAGATTCATCGTCAGTTGAGGATACAACATGCTTTAGATGTTCCATTGATGTCATGTCAACGTTATCGGGGAAACAGAGTCGAATATCAGTAAGGATTTCTGTTCACGGTGTAGGTGAGAAATTTTAAGCTTTCACTTAAGTCTTGAGTTTTACGTTCATTTCATTTCAGGGGACTTTATAGATTTAACGTCTTTAGTTTCATGAGCTTTTGGGATAAGTCACTGAGTAAATGTGTGACTTAATAAGGGTACATATGAATGTTGTGCCGCGTAGCACTAGGAACACAAATAGTGGAATAGAGAATTAACTCTGAAGTGTAAGTTAAAGTGCTACTTAAACCCATGAATAACCCACTGGGCGTTAGCCCTAGTAAAGGGAAACAGGGAACCACACGAGGCAAAGAAAAAATCTTTTGACCTCGGTGGGAATCGAACCCACGACCTCCGGATTAGATCTACCGTTACTCTAATCCGGGGGTCGTGGGTTCGATTCCCACCGAGGTCAAAAGATTTTTTCTTTGCCTCGTGTGGTTCCCTGTTTCCCTTTACTAGGGCTAACGCCCAGTGGGTTATTCATGGGTTTAAGTAGCACTTTAACTTACACTTCAGAGTTAATTCTCTATTCCACCATTTGTGTTCCTAGTGCTACGCGGCACAACATTCATATGTACCCTTACTTTCTCTTTGCCGCGATTCACCATCTAAAATCGTCCCCGACTTTCTCTGTGCGACCTTGTAGCTCAGTCGGTAGAGTAACGGTAGATCTAATCCGGAGGTCGTGGGTTCGATTCCCACCGAGGTCAAAAGATTTTTTCTTTGCCTCGTGTGGTTCCCTGTTTCCCTTTACTAGGGCTAACGCCCAGTGGGTTATTCATGGGTTTAAGTAGCACTTTAACTTACACTTCAGAGTTAATTCTCTATTCCACTATTTGTGACTTAATAAGGATGGATTGATTTTAGGATTGTATTTTATTTTATATTTCAGCTTAAGCTTATAATTTGTCTTTTTGCCCTCATCAAGGCTATGCTAACGTTGAGTTTGGTAGCACATTTTATTTAGGCTTAATCATAAATTTGTTTCCTTGAAAGAATTAAAATCTTAATCTTAAAGATTCACAAAACTTTGCAGTCTCTTTTAACCAGTCAGTATAAAATGCAGACTGCAGACTGCAGACTGGGTATAAAAATTAATGCAGACTGACACCAAAACTGTCGCTTTGTGAAATACAGGGGTTTCAATAAGTTTTCTTACAAGCGGCTGCCGGAGGTAGAACAGATGGCTGTGATAACAAAGGGGGCTGTAGAAATCTTAGAAATACAAACTGAATAGACAGTGGTAAGAGGCATGATAGGCGGCGGTAAACCGCTGGTAACCGGCTTTTATTGAAACCCTACAAATATGTGAGATATTTTCAATTTTTGACTCATGCTTGTGTCTTGTAATTGCCTTTCCGCAAACATTTCCCAAGAAACTGACATTATTCTTGCAGCAAATTGCTAGAGAAATGTTTCATCCTTTAGAACTGGAGTGACGACAAAGTGAAAGCCATTGTGAGGCAAATTTGTGGCCTCAACACAAGAACAGGCATATCTAACTACACCATTGTAGTTAGAACAAAGGCCAGCCTGCAGTCTCTGGAGGAATGTACCCCATGAGGGAAAGGCCATGTCATGTTTGTAGCCTGGAGTGGAATTTCTGCTAAGGGTAAAAAACACATTGGAATAGTATCTGACTGTCAGCCTAATTTTGTTATACTCTAGACGAATAACTCCTTTTTAAATTTTATTTTAATTTACAGCAACATCGTCAAAATGTAATGGCAGCTGTGCCCCCCCACAATAAACTATTTGCCGCTTACTTCACACTTATGCTTCACTGTGAGTTCTCTAGCAGGCTAACTACAATAGGTTTGCTGGCAGTAACTGCATACTACTCCAGTTCTGCTGCCCACTGCAAGATAGCATTTTGACAGGACTGAATTTAACAGTTAAATGAATGTTTAAAAGTTATCACTAAAGAAGCAGCTAGTAGCTCCAGATATAACAATATTACTGTACTACATGTACCTTTTTGATGTCTAATGCCTTTTTGTCAACAGCTGGCTCAGGATTGACAGATGTAGTGGAAAAGGCATCTGTAATTTTTGTTGGAACCCCTTTGAGAAATGCTACAAATTGGTTTGTTGCAAAAGATGAGGAGGAGATTATGAGGCACCTTATAAAGCTTTTTGTGCCACCAAGAGGGATTTTGTTAGAGTTAGGAAACTTGCAGATTCAAGGTATATGTGTATATCTTGTATTGTTTTACATACATTTAATTTTTTTTTTATTTGATCTCCTACATTGTCATTTTGACATTTTCTTCATAGCGTGCGATAATGACATGTTTATGGATGATGCTAATTCTGTCAAAAGTTATTTACGTCAATGAAAGAAGTCTTGACCTAATCCAAAAATGCCTCTGTGATTTTTATAAATACGATATGTCAAAACAGGTATAGAAAAACTGCAAGCACTTTTTTTTTCTGTAAATAACTCAGTACTTTATTTCTTAAACAACTTATAACAAAGATAAATATAATAACCAGCTGTAATACACTGTTAGTAGTTTAAAATAATGTCATCAAAGTAAGTAAAGTCTTAGACAACAAACATGCTAACTTTTTCTACAAAATTTTTCAGTTTCTTCCTGCCTTAGGCCATCTCTTGAATGCAAAGTGAATTTACTGAGTATTGATGATCAACAAAAGCCTGTCAGTGCATTCAAGAAGGAAGTCAAAGCCCTTGTACACAAACACGAAGTGCAATCAGACAGCAATGAAGAGGGAACAGGAGAAGACTGAGCTGGAAATATCACATTTTAGTATAAACCTACTAGCGTTCTATGCTGTTCTCTGATTAGTTGTAAACGCTACTCGCTATCTATTCTGTGATAGATAGTGAGCAGTGATTGTCAACAAAATGGTGGCCGCATATTTGCATTTTTGATATGTCTGAGAGGAGGTTCATGATAATTTGTGACCCTCCACGGGAAAACGTACACTAACGACCTTCCGTTAAACGATCTAAAACGTTAGCTAACCGTTAGTCATTCGTTAGAAACATTGATGAAAACCGTTAGTAGCGTTAGTCAATCCGTTAGCTCATGACCCTTGCCCGTTAGAGCGTTAGTCATATCCGTTAGTGGCGTTAGTCAAATCGTTAGCACCTGATCCTTGCCCGTTAGAGCGTTAGTCAACGGTGTTAGCGTCTCATCGTTTCCCGTTAGAGCGTAGCCGTATCTGAAGAACATATGCCAGCTAAATAAAAACGATATTTGCGAAAAGATGTGGATCACATTTCGAACCGCTTATTGATGTATTCTTTACGAACATGCGGCCTGGCATAAACTTACACAAATCAGAAAGTCCAAACCTTTTATTTCCAACGCTCCACAGTTTCTGATGAACGAAACTTGGAAGATGCTAAAGATAGCTCGATGTTTTGTTTTTGTGCTCTCTGTTTGCCTCAGGAGTAAGCGCTGTTAGTTAATGTTAACATTGTAGCAGAAAGGTAAAACAAAGTTTTCTTCCAAACTGGCAAAGAAATCTCGAAACTTTGCTCTGAAATATCCGCCGAATCATGATCGAATCACATCTGTCATATGAAATATGAACGCTCTCGTTGCCTAGCACGTGACATAAGCTTCCGATAAAATAATATTTTCCATCGCTTTCTGTGAGCCTTCCGTTCCATAAATCAAGGCGTCTGTAGAAGAATTCGACAAGAATTGTATTTGACTTCCAATGAAAAGAAACAACTTTAAAATCCTTCCATCAGATGGCGCGAAAAGTATCGCAAGAACGCGTAGTTTATCTCTCTCTAGATCTCGCGTTTATCGCCTGTGATCAGTCAAGCGTCGCCAATTGTCTGACCACTTTTAAATGGTCGGTAGCGGAGCTTCCAGTCAAATTTCGTCGTTCTCAGTCAAACAGCTTCGGGTATTATGTTAGCTAGCTTTTTTAGAGAGTCTATAGCAATAGTGTGGGATACCACAGGTATCAGGTATTCCACACATTTGAACATTCGTCTTTTTTGGGTCGTCACGCAACGCTTCTCACGTATGCTATTCATTCCCAGTGGATCAAATTTCAACAAATATTTGCATAAGGTTGTTTATCAGAAGTCTGAAAAATGTCAGTGAGCGAGAGACTAATTTTTTATTTTCCACCAAACTGAAAGGATCCACTTATGTGATTTTTGAAACTAGCAGAGTATGAGACAACTGCCAAACATCAACAAAAGACGCTGTCGGCTGCACAGTGAATTGAAGACAATGTGGTGGTCTGCTGTCGCTTTTTCGCACGTTTACGACGCCATCTCTCCCTTGAAAGCTAGAGAATTCAGTAACTGTCACAAACTATTGTGCGTTTTCGAAAAATTTCTGTCGGTTGTCGGTGTTTTGGGAGAAGATTCACAAATGTTTTCGCAGTCACTTCTACTCCTTGGAAGGCCTCATTGAATGCTCTCAATTTTAGCCGTTGCGAAAAGAATTTGGCAGCACCACGCTTCCTTCGTGTGATCGACCGCTTAACTACAGACTTCGTTAAAAGGAAAGAGATAAGTAATACGTGACTGCACAAGCGTCTAAAAACGAACTGTTTAATAGCAACTGCCATGATCATTCGATTCATTTCATCCGCAATCCTTATATAAACTTACATCGTTCACAACTTATGATCCTTTAGAACTGGAGATCATGATCAGCCGCTACAACGTTAGGACAAACCGTCAGAATCGTTGGAGCGTTAGCACAAAGCGTTAGAGCGTTAGAACAAATCGTTAGAGCGTTAGAACAAACCGTTAGAGCGTTAAGAGAAATCGTTAGAAGCTCAGGGCCGAGCGTTAGAACGTTAGTTCTAAGCGTTAGAAGGACTTCAAAGCCGTTAGCAATTCGTTAACTATCCGTTAGTTTTCTAACGTTTAACGGATGATCGTTAGTGTACGTTTTCCCGTGGAGGGTCACATTTACTTGTTTAGTTTTAAACAACTAGCAGATTTATACTAAAACAATAAGATTAATCACTCTAGATTTCTATCTGTGATAGCTGGTTCAGGTTGCACCCTCATCAGCTATCACAGGATAGAAATCTCGAGCTCATAATTTAATTTTTCAATATTACTAAATGATTGTTATTGTTTTCTGTTATAGTATTTAGTACATTAATAAATTTATAGTCATTACATGATAGTATAGTTAATTATTTTTATAATATTGTTACTTCGAGATTCCATGGACCCTTGCTGTAAAGAATATTTATATTAGCCTGACTCATTGTTGCAGGGTACTTGGCAATTTCCATGGACCCTTGTGGTAAACAATTTTTAAATTAGTCTTACTGTTACAAAGTACATGGAAATTTCCATGGATCCTTGTGGTAAAGAATTTTTGAATAATAGTCTCACTGTTACAGGGTACATGGAAATTTCTATGGACCCAGGTGGTAAAGAATTTTTGAATTATAGCCTCACTGTTATCCATGAACCCTTGTGGTAAAGGATTTTTGAATTATAGTCTCACTGTTACAGGTGCATGGACATTTCGATGGACTCAGGTGGTGAAGAATTTCTGACTTAGTCTCACTGTTACAGGAATTTCCATGGACCCTTGTGGTTAAGAATTTTTGAATTAGTCTCACTATTATAGGGTACATGGAAATTTCTATGGATCCTGGTGGTGAAGAATTTTTGAATTTTAGTCTTGCTCTGTTACAGGGTAGGGGTAGGTTACTTAGAAATTTTCATGGACCCTTGTGGTAAAGAATTTTTGAATTATAGTGTCACTGTTACAGGGTACATGGAAATTTCTATGGACCCAGGTGGTAAAGAATTTTTGAATTATAGCCTCACTGTTACGGGGTACATAGAAATTTCCATGGAACCTTGTGGTAAAGAATTTTTGAATTATAGTCTCACTGTTACAGGGTACATGGAAATTTCCATGTACCCTTCTGGTAAAGAATTTTTAAATTAACCATACTGTTACAGGGTACATGGAAATTTCCATGGAACCTTTTTGACCCTATCTGTAAAGCATGTGTGATTTTCTCCACAATTTTTAGTCGAAACAATGTTTTGGTCTTTTTTAAGGATATCGTACTAATTTTGAACTACATGTACACTTCCGTCTACATAAGTTTGCGATATTAAAGAGATATTTGCCACACACCACTGGAAAAATAAACGGTCTTATGTGCTTAACGTTACTGTAAATGGACAAGTGGTCAGAATATACAAAGACAGATTTGAAACAAACCAAGTTGGATTTAAGCCCTGTTGGTCAATTTAGTCAATCTCACAGCTGATAAGGTCTAAGGTCTTATGCCTATAGACAATTTGTAAGTTAAAGCTACGAGTTTTTGCTTTCTTTTTGGAAAGTATGAAGGAAAAAAGTTATATTCTTTCCAAATTTCTTACTTCAGAAAATGTGAAGTTAAAAAATTACGTGTTAGTGATGATCCTATCCAAACCGATCTGATACTGTCTGTTTGGATCCAGTTTGATGGGTCTTGAATACTTTATCGTAAAATTACTCGGACTATTACCATACTGTTTAACTGTGTGAGAACTCAAGACTAACTGACGTTGCATGACTGTTATTGTGAAAGATTATAATTTATCGAAGAAATTGTAAATCTTCTTGTAGTCTGTTCTGCTTATGAAAGAGTTTCTCAATAAGATATCGAGAATGGCAACGCCGGTGTTTCTCATTTCCAAACTGTTATTACCAGCAGCCATCGATCCGAATATTAACTCCAACTTTCGGAGCGCATCTTTAGGATCGTTGAAAAACACTACACCACCTCCTCTTTTCGTTCTTCTCAAACCGGAGCCTGTGACGATTTTCAACTGATTTTTGCTGTATTTGATGTAATCATTGAGAATGTTTCGAGTATCATCAATCCTCTTTCTTCGATACTGTGCCTCAGCATACCTTATCTGCCCTTTTTGCAACTGTTTTGTGACGTGAGTTTTATAACCGGGAAACTGTTGTCGTTTAATCAGTGCTACTTAAATATTCTCTGACAGTGAGGATTCTCATCTCTTGTCGTGTCGTGCTTGAGTTGTTCGTTGATCTCATCATAATTGGCTATTCCAAGCTGATCCAAGGTCTGGTTAATCATGTCTTCTTCATGAATCTCATAATCGGGTACCTCATCGTCATCATATTCCGGTGGTTGAAATAGTATGATACTTTCTAACTCTCATAAGAGGGTGGTTTTTCAGGAATCTGTTTCGTCTCTTGCGGTTGAACCTCATCCTCATCTCTGAATAAATCTTCAAGACCGTAATCACTCACATCATCTTCAATAGGAATATTATAATCAGGCACCTGTTGCCGTTTTTTTAGACCTGTTGTCTAATTGTTTTTTCACAAGCCTGTATATCGCCCATTGTATCAGTTAATTTCTTCTGTTTCAATACTTCTCTTACATCATTGACCTCTTGACCAATTTTTGATCGTTTTTCAGCCAATTCTTTCCATCTAAACAAACTCATGATTGTTACTAATCTGAAATATATTTTTGAATAAAAATTATTTCGCTAAGCGAGTTGCATAGCGACTCGCTAAGCGAGTTGCACAGCGACTCGCTATGCGAGTTGCATAGCGAGTTGAAAAAATATTTCACCTTTGACTGTAGTGGCCGTACGCATAAGTGTGGATTCTATCCTCCTTAATAATTCGCTTATCATCCTCATGAGTGAGCGCTCTCTTGTTGACTGTCTCGGTGTACATCTCATGGAGATGTGAGCGAATTACGTTCATTTTCCTCATCTTCACGATGCCATTGAACAGACAATCTCTGTAGTCTTGATAAGACATATCCTTCTTCACGACTGATTTTTTCACTCCCTTACATGTTTTCTTTTCTTCTCCCTCAGCATGTAGCTTGTAGCTGTATAGCTTTGCTCTTAGGCCGACAAACTCTTCAACGATTTTTCCCTTTGCCTCATCTTTCATCATACCGATCACCTTTTTGTTCTTCCTTTCAATCCCTGAAGGGTGATCTGCAGGAAAATCGCTCGTGTCGAATTCAGCCTCCACATCCTCTTTTATATCTTTGAAAAAATCTCAATCTCATACACCAATCTCATACACCAAACTATCAGTGTCTGTGAAGAGTAGCTTTTGCTTTCTCACATATTTTGGTACCATGTAGTTATAGTGGAAGTCGTACATCAAAATCTTGGAGAGATCTAGAATAGACATTCCACAATAAACAGGTTTATTGAAGACCAAATTTGTTCTTTTCATGTGAATTGCAATAAGACTTTCATCAAATATCGTGAGATGTTCAAAATTTGGTTTTGCTGAAAGTTTCAGTGCGCTTTTTCGATTGTTCACCAGTTTCACATCAACCCTGTTTCTGATGTTTTTCATCGTCTTTCCAAAGACAGAGTTGTTCATCAACTTGAAAAAATCTTTTTCAAAGTCGTTCTTTGCTTCTGCCCGGAGGGTTGTGTTTTTCATTATATAACCTTTCAACCACGGTTCTTCATCGAATCTGATTCCGCGATGTACAGCGGTCAACTTTAATCCGAGATGAAGATACTGTTTCAAGGTTTTCCAATGAATTATGTACTTTTTCTTGTTATTCAGATTTGGGATGAGTTTTTCGACTTTGTTTACTTTCATTCTTTCAGGAGCGAGAGGATAATCGTTGTGAAGATCGTGAAGATGACTAGGATACTCAAGATCAACTTCCAAGATGCAAGGAATGTCCGAGTGTTCGCAATTCCATAGCTCTTCTTCGCTCATCCACTGAAAACCTCCCACCGGAAGATTTTCACACATTGCCCACCTGTAGAGGTTATTTGCATCGAGATATTCGATGTATTTTGATGGTTTTCTCTCATCAAAATCTATTGGAGATCATTGAGATGCCACCTCTTATCCCTTGTTCAAACATCAAAAGCATGTCATAATCTGTGAGCAACTCTAGCCGTACTTCACTCTCTTTCAAAGCTGCATCCCAAGCCAACCCTGGAGATGTGTAATACCATGCAGGATCAAGTTTGTAATTTTTGAGACAGATGCTCCTGAACTCCTCGAAAACATCTGCAAGAAGTAAAACATCCGTTTTGAGATACAGTTCGTGATAATCTCCAATTGTTCTCATGTTGAAAGTTTTCCAGATATTCTGTGCATGTTGATAATCTTCATCACAGATGTCCTCACCAGCGAGTTTTGAATAAAATGCCTCTTTGGGAGGAAGTTCTTTCAGATTGAACTTTTCAAAACTGCCCATGAAATCATAAGGATATACTCCTTTTCTTGATACTAATCCAAACCGTTCTCGAAATTCTTTCTTTGTCTCTTTGAGCTTATCAAGACTCAGGTTATTGACTAATTCATTCAACGAAGAATCTGTAGGTCCAAAGAATTTGAGACTATCAATGAACCTGAGATCATACTTGATCTCTTTTTCTTTTCCTTCTTTGTCTGTATATTTCACCCCGATTGTTATGGAGAAAGATATGTATTTCTCCTCATTATTCGGGATACATTTTATGTTTCCCTCAGATTTTCCATGATTGTTGATGAAAAGATGAGAGTCATAATTTGCGAGATTGTGAAACACTATCGGGGTGAA
Organism: Pachyseris speciosa; assembly: GCA_016490735.1. Classification (NCBI taxonomy): domain Eukaryota; kingdom Metazoa; phylum Cnidaria; class Anthozoa; order Scleractinia; family Pachyseridae; genus Pachyseris; species Pachyseris speciosa. The sequence goes on from JAEMWC010000692.1 coordinate 66,565, forward strand.
ATTTGGTTTTTTGTATTTGAGATTGCAAAGATTGTGGGCTGCTCCTCGATATTTTCCAGTGAAATGACAGTGATCTTTGACTTTCTTCTGACCTTTCTTCAGATTCTCTTGAAAAGACAGACCACATATCCAACATGTTGTTGCTCCCTTGAAATCAGCTTTATCGATGTCAGTCATGATCATCTTCTTGGAGAAGTCAATCTCTTCATAAATCATGCGAATATCTTTCTCAAGCATATCTACGAAGAGCCGTGAGATATCCTCTCCTTCGTTTTTCATCCGATACAATACCGTCTTTGATGGATATATTGTTTCATCAAAACATTTGATGTGATAACAGAATCCGCATGGTTTATGTGACTGATATCGATTGGTGAAACTGTTCTCCGGATCTGGGTGACATGAGTGTATAGGCTCAACCAACGCCTCAAAATCAGCATAGAGAACGAATGGAACCCTTTCTCTGTGTTTATGGTTTTTGAATTGAATTTGTGGGATTTCCTCTTGCCCCTCTACAATTTTGATCTTCGGCATGATGATATTTTCCGATCCGTTTTTCCAGCAGTATTCTTCATGCTTCAAAAGCGCTTCTGAAGTGTTGTAGTGTTGCATGCAATTTCCACAGAAAAACATTTTTCCATCATGTCTACTTACCTGCATTGAGACCAATCTGCTGAAATCTTTGATCAAGCAATAATGGTGATTCTCACTCATATCAGATATCAACAGTAGATTTACAGCTCCCCTCCTCTTGCTGAATCTTAGGGGATATACATTTCCAAGATCATAACCGTAAAAATTTAAGTAAATTTTGTTCTGATTCTCGAATTTGGTTATAGCACTCAACTTCATGGGCAAATCAATATCATCAAAGGATAGTTCGTTTTCATAGTGTTTCAAGGAAGAGACTCTCTCCGGGTGACTATCCGTCGGATGTAGATGTCTCAAGATACACCATTTGAAACACTTATTATCCTCATTTTTTATATTTATGATCGCCTTCTTTCCTCTAAGGAATTCTGGGAGCTCTATATAAGATGTACCACGTAGTGGTACGTACTGTACCGTATGAAGTTCCAAACCTATGATCGAATCGAATGTCCAATTGCTGCCCTGCATTTGAAAGGTCACCATACTCTTCAACATCTTCTCAGCCGCTAACGCGTAGAGTTCGTTGATGTTAGTACTTTCGAGGTTTATCTCTACATTCGATTGAAATCTCGCAGGTTTACGTGTGATTTCCCCCGTCGTCATGTCTGTTTTTGACATGATACATTCGAGTATGAGCTTCAACTTTATGTTGCGGTGCTCTTTCAAGAAATTGACAACAACCGATTTGACGGCTAATAAAAATGATTTGGGGTCATAACCCTTCAAGCCATCGATAGTATACTGTTTAGCAAAATATTTCAAGGCGGATTTGCTCTCAACCAGTTTGAAACGATTCACTACATTGTAGTGACTGTAGAGTTCGTTTATCTCTCTCTTGAAAGATTCATGTGCCTCATCGATTACCTTCGGTTTCGGAGGAGGTTGAGTGTTGAGTATCCACTCCCCCAATCAGTCACCTCTCTCTTTACAGAATCGACTACTTCATTCACTCTCTTCCTGAGCGTGTTGTCACGCTCTGCGATTGTGGGTTGAAGTACAGTTATGTTTTTGGGAATCTCATGCTCAGGAATCTCCTCATCTAGCAGATGTACATCTGTACCGGAGCCGAGCGTTCTGTTTTTCGAACTTGAGTTTCTTCGAACTTGTTCTTCGAACTCTTCTTCAACAAAATTGACAACACCCCTAGGGCGATTCTAACGTATGAAATTAATCAGCTCCGCCTTTCGAAACTTCCAAAAGCGTGAGAGGCCTCTCCATTTTGCAATCTCTCTCAACTGCTTGACTGTATTGTTCTCCATTTTATACATCGTATTATAATTATGATTGATTTTTTTAAATTACATTTTTTAAATTATTTAATTAAAAAAAATTAAGAGTAATTATAAATGGTGAATCTTGAAAAGATGAGAGTCGATGAGGTGCTGTATAACCTGAATATTGAAAAGATGAGTGCCGAAGAGCTGAAAATTGTTGCCAAAGCGTTGAAGATATACAGGTATTATTGGATGAGGAAAAAAGAGCTCATCTCCGCCATCTCTGCGGTTAGAAGAGGAGAGCCTCCTCAAAAACCGCAGAAGCTACCTGCGAAGGAAATTAGATTCTGTGAACACAAAAAACAGATGTACTTCTGTAAAGAGTGCGGTGGAAAAGGAATCTGAGAGCACGGCAAAAACAAATTCTATTGCAAAGATTGTGATGGGTCTCAGATCTGTGAACACAAAAAATCAAGGTACTTCTGTAAAGAGTGTTGTGGAAAAGAAATCTGTGAGCATGGCAGAAACAAATTTCACTGCAAAGAATGTGTTTGATTTCCCATCAACGTCGACTCTTCACCTGAAGCGGGTAAAGAGATATTATTACATTTACATGTGAAAGTGGTTTCAACCGCTTACGCATGTTCATTTAGCTGAAACGATGCCACATTAACCTCTACCAAACCGGTGTGAGCGGTTGAAACCGCTCTGAGAGTCGTTTTAATAGGACCGACGTCATTACATTCCAGAGCAACATAGAAACCAGCAAAGCTGAAAGGTAAACGAAAAATTTTGTTTGTTTCTATGTCGCTCTGGAATGTTTTCTTTTGTTTTACACGTGAACGGTCTATTGTTTCACACATGTGTCACATGCACACATGCATGTTCACGAGCGGTTTCAACCGGTTTGAAAATCTTATCATATTTTCGCTCGAATTTATCAACGAGCGGTGAATTGTCCAGGATGAAATCATCATTTTGCTGCATCGTCGACAGTAGTTTTGTTCGATCAGAATTATTATACTGCCCAGATCGAAGGATGTCTTTTATCTCTATCAAGAGATGTCCATACCTTTGATACGCGTATTGACATTGATACAGCTTGATATCTACGTTCTTGTGTTTCATATACGCCTGAATAAGTACGCTGGCAGAAGCGATAGCGATCAAACTAACACCGGAGGTTGCAATTGAACTTGCTAAACCACCGGTAGCGAATACTATGCTGGAGATATTACCGACCAACTGCCATGCTTTCAGTCGTTTGTAAGCAGCTTTGTACAACCACATTTTTTGTGGTAAGTTTGATAATACGTTTTCAGTTCAGTTATCTGTGAATCGGTCAATAAAGCTGATATGTGGTTGAAATTGATGACTGGGATTTTGTTGTTCATTCTTATAATTCACCAAGATTTTTTCATACGGTTTCGATTAAAACACTGATGACAGCATTGTTGAATGGGAGCGAACCTTGATTGTTTTTGAGTATTCTCACACTGATCGGATCACCCTCTGAAAAAGTCTTGTTGATGTTGAAAGATTGATGTTTTGAACCTGAACTCCCAGGAAACATATTTGGAGTTCGCATAATGACAATTGAAGGATATGATTACATTTGATCATTGATGTAAACAACGCATTTCACAACTTTGCAATTCGTTGGAGCCACAAACTTGTTTGTATTGTTGAACAGAAAATAATCATTTGAATTGTAGAGATTCCTTTCGAATGAACCAGTCACAAGAAATGATTTTTTTTTTCTGTAATTCAAAATTTTGTGCCCATCCATGTCGATGTCTTTCTGCATTTGCATTCTCTCATTGACAATCTTGAATGCTTCAACAAAGTCATAAACACTTGGCGATACATCTGAGTGTTCCCCCTCCACACCATAAACAACCAGCGGTACATGGTAATTTGCAGGGTAAGTTGAATTTCGATTGACATGAATTGTGCAATACAAATATTCGGGTGGTGAGGCTACTTTTGGTTTTTCAATCCAAACCAAACTTCTCGAATGACTTTCATTGTGATTGTTAAAATTCCTGGTTATGTGTCTATGAACTGTCAGTCCGCCAGCCGTTTGAAAAGAAATAGTGCTCGAATTCATTCCTTCATAATCAGGAAACAGCCATTCAACAACAAATGTGTATTTTTCCGAAGTGGCAGAGAACATGTTGAAACCAATCCTTGCGCGATAATTATTGTCAGCCTCTTTGTTCAAATCAATATCGATCACTTTCTTTGAAAGAACGTGGGGAGACCTTGCCAAATTATTATAACCTTTAACAGTCATTCCATATTCAGTGCTTGTTTCGTTGATGTCGCTCATCAGATATTTGAAAGCGTTTGTTGGATGGGATGCGCTTGAAACATGTAGAGTGTCGACATAGGCCTTTGTGCAAGCATCATTGTTGTTTGTCGGAGTCCCACGGTTTATGATCTTGTTAAGCGACATATTTAAATTCCCTGTCATATCTTGTGTTCCATCTCGAAGAAGAGTCTGTCCTATGCTGCTTTTGGACGCGATATTTGTGTCGAAATAAGATTTATTAACAAGATCAGCTGGATCGCTTCCGATACCATGTCCTGTTATAATGAATCCACCGAATGATTGATTTCCAGTCATTATCGTTGATCCATCTCTGACCACTACATCACTGGTGTTACTTTTGAGAGCTAGTTGAGTGTCTAAATAACCCTTCTGAACAGCATCGGTATTTCTTGTGGGTGTTGGAAGACCAAAAAGGTTATTGCCGTTCAAATCAACATCAACCTTCATTTTCATGTCGTTGTTCGCATGGGTAAACATCTCATTATCAAGACCGTCGAAAACACTCGGACCGACAGTATCTGACTATTCTTTCAGTCCATAAACAACCAGATGAGCATTCACTGGTGAAGTTGTAGTAGAGCCGAGAAAATTAAAAATGATACGGTTCGGTGTGTTATTAGAAGTCTTTGTGAACTAAACTAAAACTTTTGTGTATGTAGAGAATGTTCTTTCAACCTTTTTATGAAATACTATATTGGCGCTTGTAAATATGACCTGCATATTGTCAGCTTCGGGCCTATAGACTTCCAACACAAAAGTGTATTTTCCAAGATCTAGTGAACCTGTGTCGAAAGCTATTTTGCTGTCGTAATTGTTACTTCCAGCAGTTCTCTGCAGTGTGACACTGTATGCTCTTATATGTATATGTGGTGATTGGTTGTAATTTTGGATGCCATTGACCGTGATATTACTAACCGGGAAGCTTCTGTCAGAATCAAGCATGTATTTGAAAGCATTTATTTTATTGGACGACACAAGATGACTTTCAGCGATGTATTTTCTGACAAAAGCTACATTCGCTGCCATATTAGTTTCACCTGATGTTGGTGTTGCAACATTGCGAAGTTTGTGTCCACCAGCATTGAATTCACCAGTCATTGCGACAGTTTCATCTTTCTTAACATAACTTGATGTACCACTCAAGTGAGTACTCACTTGAGTATGAACATAAGGTTTGTTCGCACTGTCTGACGGAGTTGTGGGTGTCGCAACATTTGTCAAACGTTTGTTACTCATATCATAATTCCCATCGCTAGTTAATTTGAAACCGACTCCTGGCAAACCTCTCTCTCCTCTTGTGATAGTTTTGTATGAGTGATTCAGAACACCGTTGTAAAAACTCATCTTGTTATAGATTATTGTTATTAATCTAGATTCTTTCGTTGAAATTTTTAGCTTTGAATTTTCTTACTTTGTCAACATACAGAAAACAATAGGGTTGACTGACTGCTTTTTGATAATCAGCCTGATCAATGTTCAATTCTCGACAGATCATACTCTGCTCATTCTTACTGGGAAAATCGAAAATGCAATAATGTGAGCAGTTCAATCTGATGGTTTTATCGGTGCCGTAATAGGATTGAGATAGATAGATGCAACAGCAATTTTCATTTCGAGAGCCTGTAAAATAGTTTCGTATCTCTTTGTCGTTAGCGGTTCCGGTGTTGAGGTAATCGTCAAATATCACCAACTTTTGATTCTTCTCTGGCATTTCCACCAGAGAAATTATATCACTGTTGGAGGCTTCAATTATATCATAACCGACCTCTTGTGAGATAGGTTCGAATGTTTGCAGCAGATGGCGATACTTTGACTGCTGCAGATTTTTGGCATACAGATAGATCTTATCAAAATACAGAAGCCTGTATATCATATCAAGCAGCAGATTGGTCTTTCCACCTCCGCTCGGCGCGCAGATCAACATTCTGAAGCATCTGTCAGGCATGAAATCATATCGCTGGTTAAAATCTCTCTTCTCATCGTCAATGTCATAATTTTTGATATTCACCATGTTTAATATTACTCACGATAATATTTTTTTCAAATAACCTTACCCACTCACTCACGAGTGCTCACGAGATGCAATTTCAGATCAGTCCAGCCATCGATAATAAGAATTCCTTATAATTTAACGATAAATTGCATCTCGTGAGTGCTCATGAGTACTCGTGAGTGCAACTCACCTGGCCCAGAACCCCCATTTAACATCTACTGAAGGCAACGACCTACACTGTATTTGTTGACAAAAAACAAAAAGGCGAAATTCAACGAGGAAGAGAGCGACTGTGAGAACGAAATAGGGTAAGCTTTCATTTTGTGGAAAACATCAATAATCATACAGCATACTCGATTGAAATCAGAAGCCCTTTCAGTCCGAATTCCACGGGCCAACCTGCAAGTTCATTATCCGTTCGGTGTTTACTTTGTGTTATATGTTTGTGTTGTGTTTAGAGTAAAGAAACTACAAGGCATTCCTTGAGATGTTTTCTGTTGAACTGACAGTTATGGAAAATCCTTTTCGTTATGACTTGTACGGAATGTCACGTCGTAAAATGTAAAGCAAAAATGGAGACGATAAGCTTATTGTTTTTGCAAGGATTCAAAGTTTATATTGTGCAAGAAGCTAAAGGGCTTAATGGAATCTAGTTTGTAATTGTAAGAGCATCTCGGGTACGACTACTACTATTGAAACCAGATAGGGTTTGGGATCTTGTAATTTTGTTTTCAGTGGCATTGCCAGACAGCAGCAGCTAGAATGTGCAGGTGAAGATGCACGTGAAATTGTTAATTCTGAGATATGGTCACACTCATCGGTTGCTGGAAGAGATTCAGTTCATCATAAAAAGAAACTTTATTTAACAAATTAAGAAGCCTTTCCCTATGATCCGTTATGTTGTAAAGCACGCAAGAAGTGGATAGAGCACGGAATAAGTGTAGGGGCAAGAAACATGAGGGCGCGGAGTCACTTCATAGCAGTCTCGAGAGCTGTCAATTACTTTCTTTCTTTAGCGAGATTCTATTGGATAATCGTTGCTTTGGAAATTTGCAGGGGTTCAAAATGAAAATAAAAAAAAAGATTGCGGCCCTGTAGAGTAATCTACGGTTGTCTACAACAGCGAAGAAATAAAGATAATTGAGAAAGGTTTTTATCTGGAAAATGTCCTCTAATAAGTCAATCAATCAATCAATCAATCAATCAATTTTGTCTGTTTACGCGAAATATCGGCCATTCTTGGCGAATGAAAATATACAGTACTTCGAACGATCACTGCGTATTGAAAATTTCATTTCCTCCTGTATAATTTTCCCGCTATCTCGCCGCAAGGATTTGTTGTCATTCTCAGTCTTTTACAGAGGATTTCTATCTGTAAAAAAGCCTGGGAAAGAGAAGAATGACAGAACAAAATGGCTACCGTAATTGGACCTTTCGAAAACGTGAACTTGCGAAACATCCACAGCACTGATGGCGCTTTTATGATAATAGTCCATCTTCAATGCTGATTACCGTGGTGGAGCGAGACTGTGATAGAAAAACAGTCCCATGGATGTGAAGGACATTGTTTCGGAACAATATATCTCGGATTGATACCAGGGAAATCGTTCTTGTACGGGCTTGCAAAGTTAGATTTTTCGAAGGCGAGTCAACTTGAAACGGCATTCCGACATACTTTTCTTACCAAAGAAGAAAGCTCAACTTTAATTGTTCAAAACCATGGCGGATAAAGCTGGAAATTGAGTAATTTATGTGGCAAAGAACGACTATCGATGTCAAGGAACAGGAACCGATTGTTACCAGTAGAAAAGTGAAAAGCTTAGAGAGGTATGTCCAAAAAAATAATTTTCTTCACTTAAGTCTCACTATTTATGCTCGACATATTTTTAGTTGATTTTTTTCTAAGTGTCGCAACGAACTGCGCACGCGTGTCCCTCATTTCTTGCCATGACGTAGACAAGTGTTTTCCCTACTTCGTGAGTGCTCTATCCGCCTCCTAAGTTAAAAAAGCCGTAACGATCAAGAGCTAGTTTTAAAAGATACTCAGGAAGATGAATTTTTGAGTGATAAAAGAGAAGTGAAAAGCTTAAAACATGGATCGACTTGGACGGAGCCTGACGTAGCTGGATTGTGTGGTTAAAACACATTTCAGCACCTCAAGAGCTTTTACGTTACTATGGCATCGTGCAGCTCACAAAAAGGTTCACAGAACAGTTGACCATTAATGAGAGGAACGAGTAGCTCAAACTTGGTGGAAAGCGTTTCTTACGTTTACGTACGGATGCGTGTTTTTATCTCTTTCCCTACCGGTCGATTTGGTCGGAGGTTAGGAGGTCAAATCGACCTGGCTACTCCATATAAGGGGTTACCACGGCGATTTCGCTGGTCCACAACACCGAAGGCTCTATCTTTGCTGTCATGCTTGTCACATAACGAGCCAGAGGTTCTTAGCAACCACAAAAATACCTCTGGATCCCGCTGAGATAGGGGGCAATTTGCCACCAATCTCAGCAGGATATCCAGCTACTCTGAACATTCCAATGTAATCGAATCGCTTCTGGCACTCGTTTCTGTTTGATATGGGGCGTCAATGTTCACGCTTATCTGTCATAATCCTTAAACGTAAACGTTTATTTATGGCGAGAGTTTAATTAAATTCTATCTTTAGACCTGATGCACACGAAAAGTGACTGCGGGAACGGGAAAACGAAACCCAATAGTTTGTTTTGGCTTTGATGAATTACTCTTGAGGTAGGCTCACCGGTTCCAGAACATAGCACTAAATTACAACCAAAGTCTCGAGTTTTCTTTGTTTCTCTTTCGCATGCAATATGGGAAAAATAATAGGGCTGTTTATACGAGACAAAAATAAGCCGTGGCTTACCCTGGCCGCGGCTTACATAAGACGCGAAAGGAACCATTTTTACGAGTAAAAACACCAAGCTAGGCCAGGATAAGCCGCAGCTTGAGAAAGCCGTGAACGTAGATTTTGTACCATTTATACGGAGTATTCGCGTCTTATGTAAGCCGTGGCCAGAGTAAGCCGCGGCTTATTTTCTCTCGTATAAACGACCCTAATGTGTTTTGTTTTTGGAGGGAGATATATCTCTTTTGAACGCTAATTAGAATTCGCTCGTATTCCTAAATCAAACATACTTGCAATACATGGTAATGGTGAACATATTTGCGAGTAATTTACACAAATCAGTCTGCAATTATTACCCTTCTTGAACACCGTGAAAGTAAATTAACATCACTGAGCTAAAATAATTCGCTTCAATATGTGATATCGTTGCGTGCCCATGAACAGAACTTTTACTATCCGTACGATTTCCCTAGGAACTGATCAAATTCTCGTTGAATAATTCCTCAATAATCTCGGCAAACGTCGAAGTGGAAGTTTCAGTATTCGACTTCCGAAACCGACCTTGGCAGGAAAAGCGACAACGGCGACGGTATCGAAATCATCATTTCAAAATATAACTTCTCCTTTTTCTAATTCTTTCCCAATTGTTAAAATTTGTTTAACTTGGAAAATGCTGGCGAACTGTCCAAGGACTTAATTACTCTGAAGGGCATTAAAGTAAGGAAAACGTTCTCGAAAAATACAGTCATCCGAACGCGTTATTGTTCTACAAAGAAATGTACCAAAGGTAAAACGTTTTGGTCATTAAACCTACTTACAACATTTGCCTAGATTTTTATCTGCACTTCATAAAACTGTTCATGTTATATATCCCAGAAGCACTCAGGCATACAGTGATACCAGGACCTCAACCTGGATGAACCAGAAAAGATATGGAACATTTGCCTAGATTTTTATCTGCACTTTAAAAAATGTTCATGTTATATATCCCAGAAGCACTCAGGCATACAATGATGCCATGGACCTCAACCTGGGTGAACCAGAAAAGATATAGAACATTTACCTAAATTTTCATCTACGTTTCAAAAAACTGTTCATGTTATATATCCCAGAAGCACTCAGGCATACAGTGATGCCATGGACCTCAACCTGGATGAACCAGAAAGATATAGAACATTTGCCTGGATTTTTATCTGCATTAAAAAAAACTGTTCATGTTATATATCCCAGAAGCACTCAGGCATACGGTGATGCCATGGACCTCAACCTGGGTGAACCAGAAAAGATATAGAACATTTGCCTAGATTTTTATGTACGTTTCAAAAAACTGTTCATGTTATATATCCCAGAAGCACTCAGGCATACGGTGATACCATGGACCTCAACCTGGGTGAACCAGAAAAGATATAGAACATTTGCCTAGATTTTTATCTACGTTTCAAAAAACTGTTCATGTTATATATCCCAGAAGCACTCAGGCATACAGTGATGCCATGGACCTCAACCTGGGTGAACCAGAAAGATATAGAACATTTGCCTGGATTTTTATCTGCATTAAGAAAAACTGTTCATGTTATATATCCCAGAAGCACTCAGGCATACAGTGATGCCAGGACCTCAACCTGAATGAACCAGAAAAAATATAGAACATTTGCCTAAATTTTATCTGCAAGTTACATATGCTTAATCACTTGAATATTTTACTATTGCTATTTTCCACGCACAAACAAACACAGAGTCCTAAACTCCTTGGTAGTTTGAAAAGGCTTTCAGAAGTTGTTTCTGGACGATAATATATTCTCCAACGATAATTTTCAATTTTCAAACTGCCACTATTTTAATCACCACCATAAGTGGAAGAAATAGTCGCCAGATAAAATATTTTGTGCTTTGACAGAGAGCAGCTATGTAAAAGATATAAGTATCCATATCCAGTTATAAAGACAAAATAAGGAGCCGCCCACTTCCGCGCCCCCTCACCAGCCCGATCTTCATTATCGTGTATCGATGACGAGTGCGCGCGTATTTCGCGGCTTCATATTTAATTTGCCGCCAGAATATAATTAATTTGCCGCCGGAATATACATGAACTTTGCTACATATACATAAATACGCTTGAACAGAAAGATTACCGCTCAACAATGGTCCGAAACCAAAGGAATTCCAAGTCAATCAAATCTTACAGAAAATTTACATTAGAATGTAATCCCAGGGATAATGTCAAGGGCGATTCCTACCAAACGTACCAATGTAACAAAATCGAAAGTTACGTCGATCTTACCTCTTACGTTCGTATTTTCGCTTTTAAAATTGTCTAAAGGCGATTTACTTCGGCTTAAAATATAGTTACAACTTACCAAAGTCCATTGCACGTCAATGAAATCACCCGATAAAACAGAATTTCAGCCTGAGAAGGCGTCACTCTCTGTAATTTCTGTCCATCACATACCGAGATATGCCGATTATCCCCTCGAAAATCTCAACGAATCGCTAAAGCATAACATTTGACAAAACTAGCGTTTTATCGTACAAGTGAAACCATAAAATGCCATAAGAACAACGCGTAAGCGTGCCGTGTGCCGGTAAATTAAATTCTGCCGCTGAAGCGCAAAAACAATACTTCGTTCAAGGTGTGCTAAGATGCTCCTGCAGTGAAACCACTAATGAAGTACGTTGACGGCTCTAATGCAGACCTATAACGTCACTCCTTAGCAACCAGACTTGGGAGATTTTTTAACTTCCGGTTATCTCTGGCTCGTTATGGCTATCTGTCGTTTATTTCTAAACGAATACTGAAGCTACAATTCGTTGCTTATTTGATTTATAAGTGTGTTTTTCGAGCCATTTTCCACCTCAGAAGCCCCCTGCCTGGCTTCATAAAGCTGGGTCAATGGGTAGAGGCAATCCTTTGAAAGAAAACAGAGGTGACAAGCAATTTCACACGAAGTGGGCCGTTCAAAGTATTCGAGCGAGTGAGGGAAGATAAACACCAAAGAGATAAGAATAAATGCAAATATGGCGAGGATGGTGAAGGATGGAGAAGATTGAAACGGATTACAAATGACCTTTTTGAAAAATTGAGGCTAAACTTTTGAAAATCCAAGGACTGCGACGTAGTTCCTTTAATATCATGCTGTTATTTGAGGTATACTCGCAGAAGCATCTTCCAAATCCATTGAGGCTAACAGCTCGTTATAATACTAGTTTTCTAGGTCGTACAAGACGTCTAAGTCAAAATAAAAACCGAGGGAAAGATTAGGAAAGTTTTTATTTGGGTGGAGACCATAGCTGACCGTGCATCTGTACTCTCATAAAGCACGCTTTTTTAACCAATCAGAGCACGCGTTATATCGAAACTTGAAAATAAAATAAAATTTCTTAATTCTTATGTTAGGGATGCAGCTCATGGTAATTTTACATGAATAACATATCATTCCCCCTTTGAAATTTCATTTGCTGGACATTATGGCCAATAGCCATATTAAGAAGACTACAGGTAATTATATAGAACTTGAAAATGTCAAGTCTTTGAAATGCGGTTGGGATGTGCAGAGGTCGTAAAGAATTAGGCCAGGCCAGAAGAGTAACATGACTGTCGAATTTTTAAAAATTATTTTTTTAATATTCTCATCCCACTTGAGCTTAATATACTTTTTCACAACAACTACAACGTTCTTCAATGTACATATTTGTTTGCAACTCTTCTCAAATTCAAGTTAACAGTCTGAATCCTCAACATTTTTACACAAAGAAGTTTGAGATGTGGCCAATCAAGTCTCATGTCTCAAGTTTGGAGCATTGGTATAAAATACATGTTATTTCTTCTGCTAAGAAAGAACACAGGCTAATCAGACATACACCAATTGGCATTGACTTCAATGTTCAGTTGATTCAGGTACATGTAGGTCAAAATGAAATCCAGGTTGAAATGAATTTATTCTCAATTTCCTTTTGAAAAGCTCCAGTTAGTTTTGCAAATCACACGACCTTCAGTACAATCGAGGCGGGTGCAATTTGAGAACTTTGAAAATCGCGTATACCTACTAATCAGTAATTGTACGATAAGGACGTTCGTTTTTTAATTCACAGTTTGCTCAACAGAACTACAAACTGTATGAAGGCACACAATTTCAATTATCGTATATGTTACTAAATTACACCAAAAAGCATCATTCCACAGAATCGCAGCTTCAGTTTCTGTCTCTTTCGTCTTATTTCATCCGTAAAATAAGCTCAAATTTACCATGTTTGGCTGTGTTCACGCACTGTTACCATGGCGATTTAAAAGTTACCCAACGAGGTACTTATTTATTCATTCATTAATTCATTAATTCATTTATTTATTTATTTCAGGATTTACAGGTTTCCCCATAGCATGTAAGCAGACAATAGGATCTAATGTCCCCTACTAGGCCTATTTACCCCACCCAACCCCGATAAAGAATAACTCATACCTAACACACAATCTAGTTAAAATCAAGTAAGGTAAAGGATTGATCGGCGAGATTTGGGGCAGGCAATTTTGCAAGATTTTACATTATCTGCGTTAAAACATTATAATATATAGATTTAGCCAAGCCTAAAAGCGGAGCTCCACGATCAATTTTTTACTGGTATTGAGCAACTTCGCATAGCTTTCCTTGCGCCAATATTTTATGTTTAGAGCAGTCAACAAGAACTGACAGCGGTTTTAAAACCTCAAAACATTACACGAAAACAATAAACGGCGCGAATGTTTATTCGAAAACAAATTTAACAATCACAAATCGATCAAACATTTTCATCGAACATCATTTTTGACCGTTTAGCCACCTCTCTAAACATTGCGTTTATTCTTAAATGGCTTTCCACGTTTGTGTTCATCCATCATTTCGCGTTACGAAGAAAAGTTGATCGTTTAGCCACCCCAACCAACAAAACGTGCACAGCCGGTAAAAAGCAACCAAATGAACGACAAAAAGTCGAAATTTCTGCGATAATACGCAAAAAATCGTTCTGTGGACTCACTCTGTCGAGTGTTCGACCTTTTCCTTGGTGAGATGCAAGCTAAGCTGCCGCGGTAAAGTGAAAGCTCTTTTAAGCGTTGAATTATTTCGTTTTCAACCACGCAATTGATCCAAGTATGAAGATTTTCCTAAGAAAAATATTTCGCTATTCCTTTTATCACTTGAAATTCACCTTTAGGAATATCTTTTGACAAGATCTTGATTTTTATGCCTTTTACGCGAATGAAAAGACAAACTTCGATCGAAGAAGATGAAGTTATTTTGCTCAAAATGGAGAAATCAACTGAACGCGAAATTGCTAACCAAAGAAAGCGCGCGAAAATTAAGCCTCGTTTGGGTTTGGGTGTCCTACACCTGGCTTGAGCCTGCGATCCAATCGAAAGCAAGTACATGGTCAGCGTTCAACTTCAAAACAAACCAGCTGACCTCGACGAGATCTTAAATTGAGCCCGCGATATGGTTACGTGACACTGGTCAGCGGATGCCTTGTTTTGACAGGTGTCAATCTGTCAATTGGCTATAAGCTGAATGTCCAGTATCAAAGGCGTACGCTGTAAACTAGCTGGTCATCTGGGCCAGCTGGAGTATGGCCGCCATGTTGGATTATTATGATTATTATTAGAATATTATTAATTATTGGGCAACGTCGTCGTCGTCGTGCGGTGACGCCAGCGAGCAATACCGTTAGCCATGATTACCATGAGAAAAGCAGTTGACAGGTTTCTATAGGTATGGTGCTCCGCTTGGCGGCCCTTCGGGCCGCCGGAGCTCCGCTATAAACGACTAAGGTAGTATTTCATTAGTGGGGTTTCAAAACTTGACAGTGATACCTCAGTTTTTATAGTGTAAGGGAGCTCCACAAGGTTAAGCTTTCTCTTTAAGAAGAATCACAAAAACACTAACTTCTCGTGGTAAAGGAGGAGTTGAGATTATTCTAGTAACAGCCTGGCAATAATTCCCCCTGGCTGAAAGTTGGCTGAAAGTGCAGTTTGGGATGAATTGCACTGCTTTCGACCAATGCGAATTAAGTATTTTTCAGTGTACTATCAGATAACAAATCACGTCATTCTATACAAGTAATAGTCGACAGTATTTAATAAGCATCTGCAGACGCAAACTGTTCATGTTCAACGAAAATCTCGTCAAAACTTTGAGGGATCCTGAATACAACTGAGTATAACAAAAACTGTTTATTGAGAGAATAGAAGGAGGGGTACGGGTGTGTTGTGCTTGAGGGAGGCTCAGAAATCCAATTTCTTGGGAGGGGGGGGGGGGAGGGGGTTGGATCAGATAACTTGGTCATGCAGGAAAAATCTTCGACCCTCCATGCGATAAATAATGACTTGTCCGCAACAAGACAACGAAACTTGTAGTGTCGTAGTCAAACGTTACGTTCAAGATACCCCTAAACGCTTTTTTTATTTATCCTTGTTAAGCTGTATATTTTTAGAAAGGTTCGATATAATCGCGTGGAAGAAAAGTTTGAAAATTTTTACAGCAAAAAAGGTCGCTTGACTGGTATCCGACCATTTTTTATTAACCGATAAGACTGAAAA
Source organism: Pachyseris speciosa (assembly GCA_016490735.1). Taxonomy (NCBI): domain Eukaryota; kingdom Metazoa; phylum Cnidaria; class Anthozoa; order Scleractinia; family Pachyseridae; genus Pachyseris; species Pachyseris speciosa. Next base: position 82,186 of record JAEMWC010000692.1, read on the forward strand.
ACGTAACCAATTTTATCAAATGTTTACACCAAAGAAAAAAATAATAACTGTGTATGAGTTAGGGTGCACGCTTAGGACTGTCACACGCTGCATACAAATTTTATGGTTCTGCTTCCCCGCTCCTGTGGGGGACATGTAGGGTTATAACTCTGATCAATTTGGGTCAAAACTTAAACACAGACCTTAAAACAGCTGAAACGGAAGTTTCATGAACAATCGGTCATCTTCTTTCTTTATAATGAATTCAGTATGATCAGCAGAGTAGACCACCTTAAACAGATTCAAGCACCGACGTTTCGAGTTTAAGCCATTTAAGCCATTTATGAGGAGGAATCGCCTTTTTTATAGGCTGCTAAGTACAATTCAAGTTATGTCCCCTTCTATATCTTTAAGATGAAAACATACACAACAACTACAAACAAGAAAAAACAAAAAATAATTTCATTAGAATCGGTTATGGAACTAGCAGATGTCACGTAACGATGGAGAGTGCACACCGACAAAAAAGAGATTAGGAACATTGCCCTTTATAAATCGATAGCATAGAATACAAGGTTGATAAACCCTTTTAATAAGTTTTAAGTTAATGTCCTTAAATAGGATGTACTATTAAGATTTTTTTTTCAAACTTCGCACAATTGATATCTATGCATATGGTTTTTAGAAAAAACGCGAAAAAATGACGGAGTCACCGTGCTGGTTTTCGCCCTACATACTTGTTATTCTGAGTGTTTTACGGAGTTGAGCGATAAATATTCGAAACTTAAACAACCGAAAAAAATGTTATTATGTAACAAACACTATAAATAGTAGTGAAACCTAGAGCCTAATTGACTATGTGTGTCTGGCAAATGATGTAAAGAAAATTGACCACTTCGTCATCATCTCTTACTCCTCCCTGGCTCCAAATGCAGAGTTTGACATCATTTATGTGCAAATAATCCAACTTCTACTATTAAACATTTTCTCGTTAAAATATATTTTTCGTGTGCCTATTACCAGTAAATAACACCAATAAAATGGTGGCCACCGTGCTCGTTTCTTTGCAACACGACAAGAAAGGGAAAAATTTGGCTGACAAATCCTAATGTCTTGGCAAGTACTGCAAGTTTGTAATGTGCGCACGCACGAGAGCGCGCCAAATGAAGCCATAATTACAAATTATGCGCAGTAAGGATAGGCCATGCAATAGGCTAGTTTTAAATTGGGAAAGAACAAAAGAACCAAGTCGAGGTTCAGGGGAATAATTTGCATCTATTTTTTTTGTAAATAACAAAGGAAAACGAAAATGATTCCCCTAAACCTCGACGTCGTTCTTTTGTTTTTCCACAATTCGAAACTCGCCTATTGTGACAAATTACCTAAAGTCAACAAGAATCAACTGTTGACCAACTTAACTACCTCGTGCACCCAAGCCTTCCTTCTAATCGCCTTCGGTAGCATTACTTTTTTGAGAAAAATTATGTTAGCTCTACTGTGATTGTCGTGATGTCCTCTCGAAAGCGCAAGAAAAAGTCGCGGTGTCCGTTTACATCGGCAAAGGAGCCCAAACGGCGAAGGAGCGAAAGAATACCCTTCAGCGATGATCTTGCACACAGAAAAAGGAAATGGATGGCGAGAAGCTAGAAGAGAGTCATTTACTCTTTTACCATGAGGAGATTCGTAACACCCAGATGTACTATTATCAAGCTGGGAAATGGTTTTCCGTCTTTTTCTCTATAAAATAAAATCTCGTTGAAGGGTGAACATCTTAAGCTCGTTTTCCCGCATCCTCTGACCGATTAGGCTGCAAATCGGCACGAATGTTTCAAGATACGTCCTTTGCAAAAAGCTGTCGGCTTTTTTGACATTCGCTCCAGTTTAAATTTATGGCCTATTTTGTGGAAGGATACGTGAACACTTTTAGTATTAATCTCTAGGGGACTGTGGGACAAAACGAAGAAAAAATGGAAAAATCGCAGACACCTCTTTTGAGGGCGAAGTGTGAGGAAACATTTCCGATGTCAACCGTGTCGCTACAAATTCTCGCGTGAGGGAAACGAACGCCATTAAGGCGATATATTACGCGTTTTCTTTTTCTAAAATTTTGATCTCGACATTGAATTCTACAAATATTTAGCTTTCAGAAAATGTATAGGTTGCCGGGGTTTTCTCTGCGAGCGCTCATTTAAATGCTCTGTTTCTAGCTGATGGTCATTTTTGGTATCCTAATACCTTAAGAAAGTTTCATCGAGCAACATGCTACGCACAATAACTTTCTTCGTTCCTGAACTGAAAAAAATCGAACAAATTCGAATATTTGAAGTGGTTTTGAAGAACAGTTAGAACTCAAGGGCAATGCATCACACACACACACACACACACACACACACAACCATTGCACACAAAGATTTGTAAACTGTCAAAAGACTTGTCAAGAAATGCCACCTTGGGTGTGGCCGGCCTAATTCTGTATATATTTTAAATACTTTGTTCTGACGAAAATATTCGTCTTCGTCTTTATTGATCTTAGTATTCAATGGCTTAAAATATCTGAAAAAGACTTTCGGAAATGTTTTCGGTGATGCAATGTATTTTTAAACGAGATACAACTTGTAAACAACTTGCTAAGCATAACATATCGCGTGAAAATTATATAACCTCAACTTGCGTGCAGTGCCGGCGTGTAGCGCCGGCCAATGAACGGATTTGATATATATTTCTTACATCTTTTTATATCGTTTGGAGGCAAAAAAGTTGTGGTAATAATTATTGTTTCCTGAATCAGTCCTTCTATTTTAAGACGGTCTTCTTGTTGTTCAGACGGGGTTACAGGAGGATTAAACACCCTTGTTGTTTAATTAATTTTGAGGTTGCAAGTTAACTTTAGAGAACACGAGTTTCAAACATTCTGCATGCTTTTATATAAGTAGACTATCATTTTACATATTAAGATACAGTATGGATAACATTTAAATTATATATTATTGCAATATTTTTGATATTTTTTATAGCTGGATTGCGTGCTTGAAAAACAAAATGATTTAACGCCTCAAGGGCTTTTACTTAATACCATGGCATCGTGCAGCTCACAAAAAGGTTCACAGAACAGTTTTTCTTTTAAACGAGAGGAACGAGTAGTTCAAACTTTGTAGAAACCGTTTAGACAAACCGTTTGTTATGTTTAAGGATGCGTGTTTTTCTTTTTTTTTAAGTGGATGTGTAGTTTTCAAGTGGTGGAAACCGCGCTCTACAGCGGAGGTGAATTAAATAAATTGAAGCATTCAACATTTGGTTTAAACTTTGTTACTTTTTTTTGTATTTATCTCTCGAGTGGATGTAAATAATAATCATCTACACTCGTTTTGGACACAAATGAAAAAGTAGTTAAATTGTTCCTTTTTTTCGCTTACCAGGGAACGATTGTTTTTACTTCGCTTGGCTGACTGTTTTCCGACGTGCCTCAACAGTGTTAAGAAAATTTTACCCTTATTTTTTTAACAAGTAATTGGAATGAGTCCAGGAAGTTGGTGAAATTGTTCTTGTCGCTGCGCGACTCGGACAATTTGAGCAAAAACACAAAATATCAAAGGAGCTTGGTCAGGATATTTTGGGTCATTTTTAGAGACATAAAACATTTATTTAGTTTAAATGCTGTTGGACAGTGAAATAACAATTTGTCAGGGAAGATAAGCACCAAAGAAATAAATGCAAACATGGCGAGGATGGTGAAGGATGGAGAAGATTGAAACGGATTACAAATGACCTTTTTGATAAATTGAGGCCAACATTTTCAAAATCCAAAGACTGTGACGTGTCTTCTTTAAATATCATGCTGTTATCTGTGGTATACTCGCAGAAGCAAAATCCATTCAGGCTAACAGTTCGTTTTCATACTCGTTTTCTAGGTCGTACATGACGTCTGAGTGAAAAAAAAAAAAAAAAAAAAAGGCGAAGGAAAAATTCGGAACGTTTTCATATGGGTGACACTATAGCTGGCCGTGCATCTGTACTCTCATAAAGCACGCTGTTTTAACCAATCAGGGTGCGCGTTTTATGGAAACTATTATAAAATTTCTTAATTCTCATGTTATTGATGCTGCCCATTTGTGTGTATTATATTGTTGATAGCTGAGTTAATCTTTTGTCTTACGATTTTTTACAAACGAAAACGGATAACCGTTGGAAACAAGGAACGACGAGAGGTGTTTCTTTTCATGATTTATGGCCTTCCCAAGATACACAAGGCCAACACGCCACTGAGACCTATAGTCTCTTGTATGAACACCTTTGTTTATGATATGTATTCCTACTTAGCCGATGTATTATCTCCCTTAACAGGAGACTCAGAGTACACAGTTGACAACTCAGCTCATTTTGTGTCCATTGTGAACGGTGAAAGGGTACTAGAAAACAAGATCGTGGTGTCTTTCGACGTAGTGTCTCTGTTCTGTTTACGAACGTTCCAATCGAAGGAGCAGTACAGACTGCACTGCGAAAACTAGAAGCTGACCCGTGCCTTGCCAACCGCAAGACTCTAACACCTATGCAGATTGCAGACCTCTTGAGTTTCGTTCTTAGATCCACATACTTCCAGTATGATGGACTGATTTACGAACAGCAAGAAGGAGCAGCCATGGGTATCCCGGTATCCGCAGTGATAGCTAACCTCTACATGGAGGGTTTTGAGGAGCAACCTTTGACATCGACGCCCTGTACACCTAAGATTTGGAAACGCTACGTGGATGACACCTTTACCATCTTAGATCGTGACAAAGTTGAGTCGTTCTTACATCACCTCAATATTCAACAGCCGACGATCCGTTTCACAATGGAAACTGACAATGACAACTCAATTCACTTTCTCGATGCGTTGATCATCAAGGATTCGAATGGATACCTCTTTACCAGTGTTTACAGAAAGCCTACACACACTGACCAGTACCTAGCGTATGATTCACACCACCCGCAATCTGTAACACGCGGTATTGTCAAGTGCCTGTACGATCGATCTAAACACCTCATAACAAAACCACCAGTTATTTCTCATGAAAATAAACACCTGTCATCGCTCCTTGGTTATCCGTTTTTGTTTGTAAAAAAAATCTTACGAAAACCAAGGGACGAACAACCACTAAAGACCGTGAACCCGAAATGAAATCTACTGTGGTTCTGCAATACGTCACAGGCACATCGGAGGCTTTTCGCCGTTGCCTTCAACAACAAGGCATACGGACTGTTTTCAGACCTGACACAACTCTTAGATCACACCTAGTGCGACCTAAGGACATTGTCGATCCAGTAAAATAAGACGGATTAGTCTACAGGATTCCCTACGAATGTGGTAAGGTTTATATCGGAGAGACGGGACGATCTATGCATGGACGGATTAAGGAACACGATAGAGGCATACGGCTTGCTCGAACCCAATCCTCCGCCGTTTCAGAACATAGCAACGCGACCGGACATTATCCGCTCTGGGACGAAGTTAAATTTATTGACCGAGACCCACATTGGTACACCAGTGGGGTTAAAGAGGCTATTCACATAAGACTTCACCCTAACAACATCAACAGGGGCAGTGGAATTGAAATTCTTGAAGCGTGGATGCCCACGATCAAACAACACAACAGCCGATCAGTATCAACGCGGACCGCTGAGGGAACAATTTCTAGTCTGAATGACAAGGATCGAAATAATCCAATCAACAACAGCCTAAGCGAGGATTGAAACGCACCAATCACCACCAGCCACGGGGCTTCTTATACTCACATGCAGCCAGTCGACTCTAGCGCCTGATGATGACCAGCGGTATAGCGATCCACATCTTTGTGACTCAATCGTGAGACAAAAGATTAACTCAGGTATCATTTGAAACCACGATGACGAACATCCTGCATAATATATCAAATTGTTCTTTGTTTATAATTTTAGATAAATATCATGTCATTCCCCCCTTTTCAAATTTCATTTGCTGGACATTGTAACCATGGCTATATTAAGAAGACTACAGGTAATTATTAGAACTTGAAAATGTCAAGTCTGAAATGATGAAATGTGGTTGGGATGTGCAGAGGTCATACAGAACTAGGCCAGGCGAGAAGAGTAACATGACTGTCAAATTATGAAATGATGATTAGGTATTGATTCACAACAACTACAAGTTTCTTCAATATGCAAAGTCGTTTACAACTCTTCTCAAATGCAAGTTGACAGTCTGAATCCGTACCATTCTTACAGAAAGAATTTTTAGATGTGGGAATCAAGTCCCATGTCTCAAGTTTTGAGCATGTTATTTCTTTTGCTAAGAGAGAACAAAGGCCAATCAGACATGCAGCAATTGGCATCCGTTCAATGTTCAGTTGATTCAGGTGCATGTTCTAGTTCCAAATGAAAACCTGGTTAAAATGATTTTATTCTCAGCTTTCCTTTGAAAAGTCCTCGTTAGTTTAGCAAATGTTACGACCTTGAGTACAACCCATGATTTCTTGGAGCGACTTTTCTTTGAAAGTTCGAGGCGGGTGCAATTTGAGAACTTTAAAAATCTCGTATACCCGTATTAATCAGCAATAATTGTGCGCCGATAAGGCTCAACAGAACTACAAACTGTATGAAGGTACACCATTTTAATTATCGTATTTGTTACTAAGGTTGCATTTCTTTTATCCAATCCAGTTTCGAATCTAGCGAATCCAGATTGTTTCAATTTTCATTTTAGCTGAAACGAAAATCTAAAAAGAGATTAGGCAGCAACGTCAAGGGGTCTGGAAACCATTATTTATTTTTTTCAAAACAAAGATGGGCTTAATTCGCCGAGCGCCACTTCCCTATATCATCCGCACCAAACTCGCTCAGATGGCACAAAAATCTGAAACCAGTTTCAGTGGCCAATCCAAACGATTCACGTTCGGAGGTGAATTGTTTAGATTGCGATCCAAGATTGGTTTCACCATAAATTGAACGGGAAATCTAATATTCGATCGTAAAATCCGCTTTTAGATTGGTTAAAAGTAACGCTACCTAAATTACACCAAAAAAGATCATTCCATCGCACCACAGCTTCAGTTTCTGTCTCTTTCACCTTATTTCATCCGTAAAAACCCTCAAATTTACCACGTTTGGCTGCGTTCATCCATTGTTACCATGGCGATTTATAGTTACCTGACGGGGTACATAATTAAGTATTTATTTATTTACTTATTTATTTATAGGTTTGCCAATAGCATGTAAAAAGACACTTGAATCTAATGTCGCCTATAAGGCCTATCTACCCAACCCAACCACGATAAAGAACAACTCATACCCAACGCACAATTTGAAATCAGTAAGGTAAAGAATTAATCGGCGACAGTAAGGGGCAGACAACGGCACGGTGAAATTTTTTATTGTTATCGAAATTTCATAAGCAGGATAAGACGCAACTTTTGGCAAAGTTTAAAAAAATTCTGTACATGGGATTCAGAGCCACCTTAAATTTTGAACCCCATGTACAGAATTTCACTGTGGCGTTTTTGAAATGTAGGTACTTAAAGCTAAAATTAAGGGTGTTTTTAGCAGGTCATACTGTTGTTATGGTAACATGTAACGTCACGAAAATGATAACAACGTGCTCCCCAATGATTGGGCAGTTTTGTGATGCCATGATTGTAGCATCAACTGATAAAGAGTTGTTATAGTGACCCATCAAAATCTACGTCTTAAAAGCACTGAAAACTGTTTTGAAGCACCTTAAGTTGGGTTTTTAAGCTTGACAGTGGTCCAATACTTTTTATAGTGTCAGGGAGTTCCATAACGTTCGCCATTCTTTTTTAAAGAAGAGTCACAAAAACACTAACTTATCGTGGTAAAGGAGGAGTTGAGATTATTTCCAGTAAGAGCCTCACAATAATTCCTCCTGGCTAAAAGTTGGCTGAAAGTGCAGTTTGGGATGAATTGCACTGCTCTCGACCAATCAGAATTGAGTATTTTTCAGAGCACTATAAAATAAGAAATAACGTCATTCTATACAAGAAATAGTTGACAGTATTCAAATAAGCATCTGCAGACGCAAACTGTTCATGTTCCACGAAGATTTCGTAAAAACTTTGAGGGATGCGGAATATCACTGAGTATAACAAAAACTGTGTTTATTGCCCCCGCAGGGTTTTGGCCCAGAGGCCAAAATCCGAGGAGGCACTCTAGGAGTCCCCGCATAAATATATACAAGGAATTTCAAAAATGTAAGAAATGTGTTTGTAGTATGGGAAGCGTTCCCGATTTGATGAAACTAGGCGCGCAAGGTTGTGCCGGGTAACTTTCTTGGACATCAAAATGGCTGCTAGCAGCCGAGTATGCCGTTCTCAGAAGGAAAAGACAGCTTTTTAAAACTGTAAATCAAAATAACAAGATCCACGGAACACTCGACAGCTTAAACAATGGAAATCGGTTAGTTCATAGCGAAGAAATCCCCCTTCGAAGGCAAATGGTGGCGAAGAGACATGCGCTTTCACTGCGAATCATCACAAGAATAATAGATCTTTTCCGAAATGTTTTAGCGCTTCTGGGAGTCTATCTTTCAAATAAGTACAAGTTTGAATGTGAATTTATACCGTACTTTATATTTAATTCACCGATTTTTTGTATGCCAAGCAACTTGTAGCGAGATTTGAGAAAAATATGGTCGCAGTTTCATTCAAGTAAATTGTCCTCGTATTCACTTGCTTCGTCTTCGCGAAGATTAACTCGAGGCAAAAATTACATTCAACGCGTTTACTTTTCAGGCATAAACTCAGGCTCATCTAAATATTTTATTATTCGGGAAAGCTTATTGTCTGTTTTTCTGTGTGTCTCAATTCACAGAATTTCGTATTACTTGATCTAAACGTAAACAAAACCCGGCGAAATCCGCGCAAACAAGACAAAACAGCCATGTAATTCTCAATTGTTGAACAATGACACTAAATCAAATATTGTTTCTGCCATTGATGTACTGGAAAAAAATATGCTTCTTCCACATGAAATTTACAGAATTGCTTTATTTCACCAGCAACAATACAGAAATGAGAAACAATGTCGTCAGTATTTTAATATTTAAAACCACACGACTACTCAAAAATTAAAATACGGGGGCAGCTTTAGTGAAAACTATTTCTAGTTGAGGGAATAGAAGGAGGGGGTAGGGGGTGCTGTGCTTGAAACGTTGCTTTCTATGAGGGAGGCTCAGAAATCCACTTTCTTGGGGGGGAGGGGGTGGGATCAGAGATCATAACTTGGTTAAGCAGGAAAAATCTACAATCCTCCAGGCCATAAATAATGACCTATCCCCAACAAAAAAAAAACAGACTTGTAGTGTTGTCGTCAAACGCTATACTCAAGATACCCCCTAAAGCTTTTTGACATATCTGTGTTAAGCTGTATATTTTTAGAGAGGTTCGATATAATCGCTTGGAAGGAAAGTTTGGAAATAATTACCACAAAAAAAAAAGGTCGCTTGACTGGTGTCGGACCAATTTTTTTATTAAACATTCAGACTGAAAAACGTAAGTAATTTGATCAAATATTTACTCAAAAGAAAAAAAAAAGGTAATTGTGTATGAGATAGGGTGCATGCTTAGCACTGTCACGCACCGCATACAAATTTTATTGGTCTGGGTCTCCGCTCCTGTGGGCCTTCAGCATCGAAGGCGTTTCATCATAACCAAAGGTTTTACCCCATACTCAACGAGAACAAAATTCTAGATAGGAAGCATCTGAAAACAGGACGTCGCTTTTATGTTTAGTTTGCAGTGGGTGGTTTTAATGACATGCGGTCAGCAGCTGCATGCTAACAGCTTGCCTACCTTAACTTCCTTGAAAGATTAAACTTGTTTTGATCCCCGAAAGAAAGAAACTATTCATAACAATAGCTTAGTTGGTACCATAAAAAAGCAAAGGCTGTTTGATTACAAAAGGCAGCCGTTGCGGGCTTTTAGCAGGAACTGACCGCACGACAACAAAACCACAGACTGCAAAATAAACATAAAGTCGTATCCTGTCACTCAAAAGCTTCGTTCTCCTTGAGTAGGGCTAGAAGCAAGTGTGCGCCTTTGAGCTGAAGGTTTGCGGGAGTGGATAACCCATAACCATAAAATTTGTGCGATGTGCGGTGTTTTCTATGGAAAATAATTGGTAAAATTAGTCCCGTCATCCAATCCGATTGGTCCAACGCTGGGCAAGACTGGCTAGTGTAAATGAACATAAAGAAATGTCCGATTTTCATTTGGACATGAAACCTTTCCACCCCGTAATTTGCTTAATAATTATATTCAGAGCTTAATACGGTAAAACGTGTGGGCTTTAACTTACATATGTCAAGGAT
>JAEMWC010000692.1:97500-115000 GCA_016490735.1 Pachyseris speciosa
CTTTTTCATAGACTAGCCCAGACGTCACGTAATGATGTTTCCATCTCTCTCTCTCTCTCTCTCTCTCTCTCTCTCTCTCTCTCTCTCTCTCTCTCTCTCTCTCTCTCTCTCTCTCTCTCTCTCTCTCTCTCTCTCTCTCTCTCTCTCACTGGGCCGAATTTCCGTCATCTCTGAGACTCGACGGAAGGAATCCTTAGGCCGCAATTTAGTTGGATAACCTATATTTGCAATATTCAAGGTTCCCTTAAGGACGGTGCCCCCTAATACGAAGATATTTTTTCCCGGATTATCACTGGGGTTATTGAAAAATGAAAAGAAAATTGGGGGTAGCCACGCAATTTTTCACAGATAATTGAGTCGAAATCTTTAAACAAATAGAGACTTAGTACCTTTTCGAAAAAAGAGAAAAGAAGAAACATTTCTCTGAGCATTTAATTAGAATTACAGTTTACATACACCAAGGGAACAACAAACCACAAGCTTTGACAAACATATAATAATAATAATAATAATAATAATAATAATAATAATGATGATGATGATGATGATGATGATGATGATGATGATGATGATGATGATGGTAATGATAATAATGATCGTAATCCTTTGTCTTTCGTACATGTTTCGACGGTACATCCGTCCTCGTCAGTGTGACAATAAAGGTAACAATAGTTCGTTACATAGTGTTCCGATAAGAAGTGTTCGTTGTAACATTAGGTTTGATAAAATTTAAAGGTAAACGGTTAAACAGTGTGAGCGCGCAGCTGACCATAAACAGCCTGTGGAGGTACGTATATGGAAAGTGACAAACTGGTGTGTTTGATCATGACCTGCTGATTCAGGTCAGGCTTCTCCCATGGGAGAAGATGGAGAAAGAAGGCAAGTAATAAACGTATTTCATACTGAGTCAGATAGAAAAATTGCTGAGCAATTTTAACATAAATGTCCATAGAAAAGAAAAACAGGAGTACCGACCTGATAGTTTAAAGCAATCATTAGGAATCGACCGTAGTTCAAAACCTACAACACAACGAAACATAATTGCCCTGAACTTGTATCTACGAATACGGTGCGCAAATTGTTTGTTTAGACAAGTAGAAATTACACAAGTAGCATAAGATATCTCCGAGTAAGTTCAAAAAATTGCAATTTTGACATAAACGTCCGTAGAGCAGTCAACAGGAATTGACCGCAATTCACAAAACTACGGAACAAAAAAACATTGCAAGAAAAAGTACAATGCGTAGGTTTCTGTGAAGATTTTGAAAGTTTCTCTGGAGAATTAAGGTGGGGAAATTAGACGGGGCATCTCGTAGTAAGTTGAAAAAACGTGCTAAGCAATTTTGAAATAAATGTCGGAAGAAAAGACGAAAGGAGAACAAACCTGATAGTTTGGATAGCTAATCGAATGGGGCCGAGTAAAATGTGTGTTTAGAAGTTGCTGAAATTGTCCACGTCGCGCAAAACACAAGTTATATTTATCCTTAATTTTGTGGGATTTATTGTTACTACAACCTCGGACAAAACTAGTTGAGACAAGTTGGAAAAATACCAATTTCTTCCTGTCACCCTGACTGAAATGAGAACCGTCGCTCAATGAATAGCTGTTCTCCCTCCTCCCCTCTCTCAATCTTGTTTTGCGGTACACAAGCATTGTAAGCGTTGATATTTTAGACTCAACCAACATTAAACGGGTTGTGAGGGGGGTGGGGCTACCTGGCTTCTGTTACGATGACATGTTATTGTCGCGAGTATTTAAAACATACATGAAATTGTCTCAAGAGTTTCGTGCAAGGTTGCACGTGTTCACGAGTACAAATGATTGTTATTTATATCCAGTCCAAATAAAAATAGCTAAGCTTAATACGAGATTCATTCCAGAACAAAGGTAACAACGAATACCGTAATAGATCTATTAAGCCCCCGTCTAATAAGTCTCCCGTTTGGAAGTCGGCTTTTATAATAAGCACCCCCCCCTATTCCCTCTTACGAAATGCACTTTATGAGGCCCAGTTGGTTTGTTTTGAACAACTCAAACATATCACTACTGTTTGCTGCCCTGTATTAAATAATAAAGTTTCACTGCATTTGTTTGAGTTTTGTACAAAAACTATTCCATTCTAAGACGATTTGAAATAAGCCCTCCCCTCTCTATTAAGCCCCCCTCTCTAAAAATCCCCCCGTTAATGAAGCCTGAAATGAAATAAGCCCACCCCCCCCCCCCACCCCCCACCCGCAGGGGCTTAATAGAGCTTTTACGATAAACCAGTTGTTAAGCTTCAATTTATTTAATTTACGTTTACGTTCCTCCCATTAATGGCGGTGAACTGTTAAGTGACCTTTTAAGAGGAGCTGTAAGATGCCGCGGTAAAGTGCATGAAAGCCCTTGAAGCATTGAATGATTTTTTTTTTCTCAACAACAAAATCCGATAACCATGCAAGTCGATCCAAGTTTTCAGCTTTTCCTGAGAAAAAAAAATTATTTGCGCTTCCTTTCTATCACTTGAAACTTGACCGTCCGGAGTATCTTTTAACTAGTTCTTGATTTCATGCCTTTTACGCGAATTACAACTGAAACTTCGAAGTAGATGAAATTTTTTTGTTCAAAATGAAGAAAAAAAAGTAATGTGAATATTCGCGCCGTAGAAAGCGCGCGAAAGATTAAGCCAAAAATATTAACACAATAAAATTAGGTTTCTCGTTTTTGTTCCTGATTAACCTGGTTTGAGCCTTTGATCCTATCAAGTACCTGGTCTGCGATCAACTTCAAAAAGTCAGCCGACCTCAATGAGTTCTAAACCTAAGCCCGTGATATGGTCACGCGATATTGGTCAGCGGATACCTTGTTCTGACATGTGACAATTGACCATAACATAGATGTCCAATATCAAAGATGTACACTGTACACTAGGTGGTCAGCCATGTTGGGCTCAAGTATACAAGTATTGATGATTATCATCATCATCATCATCATCATCATCATCATCATTATCATTATCATTATCATTATTATGCAGCAGTTAAAACTCTTGTGTACTATATAAAGTCAAAATATTATGACGGGACGCTTGAGCGTAGCCCGTTAACTATAGTGGAAACTTAGAATAACGCTATAAATTAAAAATTTAAAATATATATAAAAATCAGCACTATAAATAGTGCTCCGAAATAATAAAAAGGACAAATGGTAATAATAATAACAATAATAATAGCAATAATAATAATAATAATAATAATAATTATTATTATTATTATTATTATTATTATTATGAGACATTTAAAAAAGACCACACAACGTTTGAATCTACAAGACATGTTTCGGATACTCAGTATCCATCTTCAGTTGAAAGATGTTTACAAGTGAGTGACTTATATAAAGTAAATTACAAGTAGAATAATAGTTACAAATCAGTACAAAGGTTACATAATACTTAAGGGATACAAGGGGAGAATAAAAAGTGCGAGTACAAAACAATGAAAAATGCTGAATACAAATAGTAATTAGTAAGAGTGTTAAATTAACATGTTTGAGTTGTTTGTTCAATGCGGGTTGTTCCCATTCAATATGTAGGGCTTCTTTGATCTTATGTCGGAAATTATTAGGAGCTGAGTCTAAGAGGGAAAACAATTAAAAGAGCACAGATTCTTACACGACTCATAACCCTGAAGATGTTTATAAATATGGGAATTGCGATCCGAAAGTAAGTGCTCACGAACCCTGGGTCTAGTGGTTTCACCAACATAACAGGTCCTGCACATGTAAATTTGTAAACCAACTGGGAACGGAGCGCATTGGGGATCGAGTCCTTCACACTGAACATGTTACTTCATTTAAAGGAAGTGAAGGCTAACCTGATGTTTAAATCCTTACAGTATTTTTGTCGGTGTGAAAGCCGCTCCAAGTGTTGTTGATTTTTCACACCGACATTCAACAATTAACATCTATTCTTATGAAAAATTGTTCCCCATGTAACATTATACAAAGGGTAGTCAATCAATACTTTTATAAGGTTCACAACACCCCAGAGGATACATCCTGACAGGACCATTCTAAGGAAACGACTAAACGGTTTTTCAAATTAACTTATATTGGCCCCTTTTCCCTTTTGGCGCAACGTAAAATAAAAATCATGGCTAAAAAATACCGTAAGGATTTAGACATTAGGTTAGCCTTCACTTCCTTTAAATGAAGTAACATGTTCAGTGTGAAGGACACGATCACCAATGCGCTCCGTTGCCAGGTGGTTTACAAATTTACATGTGCAGAATGTAATACCTGTTATGTCGGTGAAACCACTAGACATTTTGGCACCAGGGTTTCGTGAGCACTTACTTTCGGATCGCAATTCCCATATTTATAAACATCTTTAGGGTTCTGAGTCGTGTAAGAATCTGTGCTCTTTTAATTGTTTTTACATCTTAGACTCAGCTCCTAATAATTTCCGACTTAAGATCAAAGGAGCCCTACATATTGAATGGGAACAACCCGCATTGAACAAACAACTCAAACATGTTAATTTAACACTCTTTAATTACTATTTGTATTCAGCATTTTTCATTATTTTGTACTCGCGCTTTTTATTCTCCCCTTGTATCCCTTAAGTATTATGTAACCTTTTCACTGATTTGTAACTATTATTCTACAATTTGTAATCAACACCTACTTGTTATTTACTTTATATAAGTCACTCACTTGTAAACATCCTTCAACTGAAGATGGATACTGAGTATCTGAAACATGTCTTCTATATTTAAACGTTGTGTGTTTTTTTTATGTCTCATATCTATTTTACTGCTACGAAAACTTGGTATTATTAATATTAATATTATTAATATTATTATTATTATTATTATTATTATTATTGTTATTGTTAAAACGTTACTTGTGAAAGATGTATTGGCTAGTCTGACAACTGTTGTTTCGCCGCTGCCAAGCGACTCTGCAGAGACCTTCCTGATATTTGGCAAACTCGTTCAGCATCTCGTTCAAACTCTCGTTCGCAATCAGTTCAGTACAAGCAATTTCGCCTTATATCGCTTAAGGATTTCCGACCTCTAAATATTCACGAGAACATTGTAATAATTGTGAAAGCTTGTGAATAATTTGTGAAAATTTAACTTGTGAAAGCTATAATGGCTAGTCTTACAATTGTTGTTTCGTCGCTGCAAAGCGACTCCTCAGAGACCTTCCTGATATCTGGCAAACTCATTGCGCATCTCGCTCAAAGTCCCGTTCGTAATCATATTATTATTAGGATATTATCAATTACAGGGCGACTCCGTGGTTGTTGTCGTACGTAAGTACCCGCCCACAAGCAATACCGCTGGCCATGATTTCCATGAGGAAAACAATTCACGGGTTCCTATAAGTACAGTTCACCGCTATAAATAATCCAACTTCTACTATTAAACTTTTTTCTCCTAAAAATATGTCTTTCGTTTGCCTAGTACAAGTAACTAACGCCTATAAAAATGGGTGGTCACCTGGCTGGTATCTTTGCAACACGACGACAAAGGGAAAAAGCCCAATCTCAAGGCAAAAAGGCCATGTTTCTAATGTGCTCGCAAATGAGCTCGCGCTAAATAACGCCATAAACCATGCGCAGTAAGGTTGCACCATGCAATTGTAAGGAATTACCTTAGGCTTATATTATTTGTCGCTTCACTTCACTTGCTTTTCCGTGATTCAGCGTAATTTCATAAAACACACCACAATGGCTCTTTCGTTAAACATTTTTTTGGTGTAGACAGCCTGGTGCCAATCTTGTAAAGCTGTTCGCTAAATCAAGAGCTTACAACAAAATAGGGTAACCATCAAAACAACCAATCTTCTGAGGATATCGCGCGAGTAATCACGCGAGACAAGATGGTTGCGTGGTGCAAAGAGCGTATGCGCATTAACAATAGGATACACCGTCGTTAAGTCATATTCCTTCTGATTTTCCCTGATCTCATAAACCAGGAGATATTCAGCCATTGCATTTGGCTAGCATGTACTTATATAACTCTCAACGTAATTGAACCAATAAGACGTCTTTCTCAGCAAATCATTTCACAAAAACATCTTCTCTTATCTTTAACCGGAAAGGTTGTAGGGGTAGTTTCAGTACGCATGCTCATGGCATTGCAAATAATGCTATGTAGCCATCGAGAAATCAAAATTTCCCTTCTGGAAAGCAATTGTTACCCCCAAAAGAGTTGCAGATCGTGAGAAAACCTATTCAAAGACTACAATCTTTGTAAACAAGATTTTTGTTATATATACCTGAGCGATAGGAATCAAGTCTAAATTTCTTGGGAGTACCGTACCAGAAGAAAAAATCCAAAGTAAAAAGTTTTTCCCTGCAAAAAAATGTTTATTGTTAATCAGTATTGGCGATGTTTTCAAGAAGTGCACTTGCCGAGACATGAACGACCGTAAACAGCAATGAACATAAATGAAGTACTTGAATTTTATTCAAAATGACGCGAACATCGTCAACAATTTTTTTTTGAGAGGGGGGGGGGGGGTGAGGAGGGTGGGGGTAGCCAAACTTTGGTTAAAAAAAAAGTCTAGTAAATATTTTATTAAAGAAACTGATCTGTCAGAATTTTTACAGTTAACTTGAAACAATTTTCAGATACCACTTTCACTAGTGTTTCGTTCAGTGCCTTTGTAGTTGCTTAATTTCAGGAGAGATTCGAATTCTACACACGCAGGTACAGGACATGAGTTCAGCATATAATGATTTTAGCTATTTTTCACAGTAAGGGCGGAGAGTGCCGATTAAAAAACCAAAGTTGAAAGCAATAAAGTCCATCTTGCCACGAATTTTTATATAAACTCCAACTTTCAATTGCATAGTTTAGTCCAAGTTTTTGTTGGCGGCAAAAACAATTTTATTGCCCTAAAAATATATCGAGCTGTCTCCTTGCTTGTCTCATGATGGTTACAAAATATTTCTTTTTAGGGTGCACCAGCCTATGTATTTCTGTGTAAAGTTTCTTTTGATCGTTTAAAATTATCTTTCATTGTTTCCCGTCACCAGCCTGCTCTCCAGCGTATGCAGATTTTCTCTTCAAATTATGAAAACTTCTCCTCATAACTTAAAATGTGACAATCTGTTTGAAAATGAACGAATATCGAAAAACAAGTGTTCATCATACCTCACACACAAGCTTTGCGCTCTGTGACAACTCTGAGAAAAATAATTTCCCTGCAAGCAGAAGTGTGTGTTAGAAAGTAGAATATTTTTAAAAAATCGAAAATATTACAATAATCCATAATTTCGATGTTATAAATAATGTATTTTAACATGTAAAATAATAAAGTATTTGTATAAAAGCATGCAGAATGTTTGAAACTCATGTTCTCTAAAGTTAACTTGCAACCACAAAATTAATTAAACAACAGGAGAGTTTAATCCTCCTGTAATCCCGTCTAAACAACAAGAAGCCCGTTTTAAAACTGAAGGACTCATTCAGGAGACAATAATTATTACCACAAACTTTTCGCCTCCAAACCATATAAAAGTTTTCATTGGAAGATGTAAGAAATATACATCAAATCAGTTCAATGGCCGGTACTACACGCCAAACTACACGAAAGTTGATGCTATATAATTTTCACGTGGTATTTTATGCTTTGCAAGTTGTTTAGAAGTTGTATCTCGTTAAAAAATACATTACATCACTGAGAACATTTCCACAAATCTTTTTCAGATATTTTAAGTCACTGAATGCTAAGATCAATGGAGACGAAGACGAACATTTGAGTCAGAACAAAACATTTTACATATATACAGAATTAGGCTGGTCACACCTAATGTGGCATTCCTTGACAAGTTTTTTTGACAGTTTACACATCTTTATGTGCAAAGGTTAACATCTCATTTTGTGTGTGTGTGTGTGTGTGTGTGTGTGTGTGTGTGTGTGTGTGTGTGTGTGTGTGTGTGATGCATTGCCCTTGATTTCAAACTGTTCCTCTAAACCACTTCAAGATATGCGAATTTATTCGATTCTTTTAAGTTTTGGAACGAAGAAAGTTATTGTGCATACCAAGTTGCTCGATGAGAATTACGTATGGTATTATTACCCAAAATGACCATAGTTAGAAACAGAGCTTTTAAATGAGCGCTCGCAGAGAAAACCCCGGCAACCTATACATTTTCTGAAAGCTTAACATTTTTAGAATTCAATTTTGAGATCAAAATTTTAGAAAAAGAAAACGCGTAATATATTAAGAGGGAAAGCGAAATCCAAGTCTTTGCCTTAATCACGTTCGTTCCCCCCACGCGAGAATTGGAGCGACACGGTTGACATCGAACATGTTTCCTCACACTTCGCCCTCAAAAGAGGTGTCCGCGATTTTTCCATTTTTTCTTCGTTTTCTCCCTACACTCCCCTAAAGATTAATACTAAAAGTGTTCACGTATCCTTCCACAAAACAGGCCATAAATTTTAAATGGGGGCGAATTTCACAAAAGCCGACAGCTTTTTGCAAAGGACGTATCTTAAAACATTCGTGCCGATTTTCAGCCCAATCGGTCAGGGGATGCGGGAAAACGAGCTTAAAATGTTCACCCCTCACCGAGATTTTATTTTATAAAGAAAAAGACGGAAAACCATTTCCCAGTTTGATACTAGTAGGTCTGGGTGTTAAGAATCTCCTCATGGTGAAAGAGTAAATGGCTCTCTTCTAGCTTCTCGCCATCCAGTTCCTTTAACAATTTTTCCTGATTAAAATAAGGGCCGCAATCGATTGAAGCGAGACTGTGTGCACGCTCAACGCTGAAGGGTATTCTGTCGCTCCTTCGCCGTTTGGGCTCCTTTGCCGATGTAAAGGGACACCGCGACTTTTTCTAGCGCTTTTGCGAGGACATTACGACAATAAACACAGTAGAGCTAAAATAATTTTACTCGAAAAAGTAATGATACCAAAGGGGATTAGAAGGAAGACTTGGGTGCACGCTTGTGTTATTGTGATGAAATGCACGGCTACGAGATAACACGCGACTTGCGGTGAATATTAGTTTGTAGCGGCGACAAGACTGTTGACAGAAACTTGTCAGCGCATAATTAGCCATAAAAGGATCACAAAAAATAGGTTTTCGTAATTCTTATAAAGGTAAAAAAGCTTTTCTTCTCGTTCTTTTTGCAAAATATTCATTCTAGTCTAACAGATTCGCTGAAAAATCTGGTATTTTCAATTTCGGGACAAAAGTCGGCTATCCTTATACCTTAAAAACAGCAAAATTCCCTTTGTCGTCAACTGAAGGTCCTATTTTTAGTGTCTTTCATTTCACAATATTTACGAGGAAACATGAAGATGGAAACCATTTAGACAACAGCCTTACTTCGCTAACAACGATTCTAAACAACTTCGATTCCACTGACTGTTTTTAACGGGTTGATCATCACATCAGGATCAAAAATATCTCAACAAAACAGTATTTATATTTTATTCTGCTCAAATGACTTACCCGAGTAAGGATTCCGAAGCAGTACCCTTTTCCAAGTGAGCTTCTAAGCACTTGCAAACGTTTTATTGGAAGCAAAAGAAGCCTTCAGCAGAGTTCGTGCTCTAAGAGTTACATCTGGCGATAATCACCCAAGGAAAACTGACTGATGCCTTAATATAGACCTTTTTCATAATGGCGGACGATTTTAATTATTCTTTTGTATATGTGTTAATTAGCCCTACTAACCTCACTTTAATGAAAAAATTCTATTGAATTTTGCACATGCTGACGAGGCTAGTAGGGCTCATTATCATAAGAATAAAAGAATAATTTGTCGGGCGCCATTATGAAAAGGGTCTATATACTTTTACCACATGAGCCACATGTCATCATATTGCAATAGTAATTTGTGGAATACAGCCCCATGTCAACTAAATCTAAATTCAGTTCCAGAATGGCGCATAGCGGGACCAAATTATCCCTAAATTTTTATTTTCACCGTCATAATTTAACAAACTTCCCGTTATTTGACCACGTTGCCTGTGTATTGGCTGCCACAGTTGAATTCCATTTGGCTTCACTTAATTTTAGCATGTGAAGGCTTGTCAGTACATAAAACAAAATCCTAGCCACTGTTGAAATAACACGCATGGTTTTACCAGCACAAGCAAACTCCAAAAAGAAAGTCGAGTGCACCTGTTCAATTTAACAGTTCTGATGGTCATAGGTTTCCAAAACGATCGGTGTTTTAAAATGAACTAATTAGGTTTATGTAGACGTCCGCACACGCATGTTTCAACTACGAGGTAGTTAAGTTGGTCAACAGTTGATTCTTGTTGACGTAAGGTGATTCCTCCCAATAGGCGAGTTTCGAATTGCGGAAAAACAAAAGAACCACTTCGACGTTCAGGGGAATCATTTTCGTTTTCCTTTGTTGTTAAAAATAATAATAATAATAATAATAATAATAATAATAATAATAATAATAATAATAATAATATGATTATTATTCCCCTGAACCTCGACTTGGTTCTTTTGTTCTTCCACAATTCACAACTAGCCGATGGCGTGGCGTATCCTTACTGTCCATAATTGGCATCATTTGGCGCGCTCTCGTGCTCGGGCACATTAAAAACGTGGCGTATTTGCCTTGACATTAGGTTTGTCAGCCAAAATTTTGCCTTTGTTGTCGTGTTGTAAAGAAACAAGCACGGTGACCACCATTTTATTGGTGTTATTTACTGCTAATAGGCACACGAAAAACATATTTTAAAGAGAAAAAAAGTTTAATAGTAGAAGTTGGATTATTTACACATAAATGATGTGAAACTCTACATTTGGAGCCAGGGAGGAGTAAGAGATGATAACGAAGTGGTCCATTGTCCTTACATCATTTGCAAGATGGGGCAAATTTGGGAAATCACCATACTGAAAGATTATTTCCCAGACACACATAGTCAATTAGGGTCTAGGTTTCACTACTATTCATAATGTTTGTTACATAATAACATTTTTGTTTTCGGTTGTTTAAATTATGAATATTACTTGCTCAACTCCGTAAAAACACTAAAAATAACAGGCATGTAGGGCGAAAACCAACGCGGTTTCCTCGTCGTTTTATTGCTTTTTTTTCTCAAGTCCTATGCATGGATATCAATTGTGCGAAGTTTGAAAAAAAAAATCTTAATAGTAAATTTACCTTAAAAGATACTAAAAAGTTTTATCAACCTTGTCTTCTATGTTATCGATTTATAAAAGGTATGCGCTCTCCAACATTACGTGACATCCGCTAGTCCCATAACCGATTCGCATGAAATTCCTTTTTTGGTTTTTCCTTGTTTTTAATTGATGTGAACGTTTTCATCTTACATTTCCTTGCACGAAACCTATAGAAGCGGACATAACTTGAATTGTACCGTCTATAAAAAAAGGCGCTTCCTCCAGACAAATGGCTACAACTCGAAACTTCTGTGCTTGAACTGTTTAAGGTGGTCAACTCTTTTGGTAATACTCAATCCTTTATAACGAAGGAAGATAGCCTATTCTCCATGAAACTTCCGTTTCAGCTGTTTTAAGGTCTGTGTTTCTTTAAGTTTTGACCCAAATTGATCAGAGTTAGAGCCCTACATGTATTATCTTAAATTAACCGTGCAAAAAGTATAGAATCGGACGTACTTTTAATTTCGCATAGGAGACTATAAAAAGGCGGTTCTCTATCACTGCGGGCTAACGCTCGGAACGTTGGTACTTGAATCTCTGCTGTGGTTAAGTTACCATATCAACTGTTGATAGTAACGAACTCGTTATAAAGAAGGCCGATGGTCGATTCTCCATAAAGCTTCTGTTGCAGCTGTTTCAAGACTCCCATTCAAGTTTCCACCCAAATTGAGCAAGGTATAACTTGAGCGCCTTTCGTTATGTGGCATGCATACTGGCCTCATTAACTGAGATGTGTCGATCATAATCGCATAATTAACTAAAATTAGTTAGTTTCCTGTGTTTGGCTCTATGTTAAACTTGATCAGCTGTTTTGACTTGTTTTCTTATCGATTAAATGACTTTTCTTGTTACAACTAAGCCAAGGGTTTAAGTCCAACTTTAACTTTAACAAGATCAGCTATCGCAGGGAAGCTAAGTTAAGGAAGGTGGAAGCTGATATTACAAAAAAATAATCATAAAATCATAAACAAATAAATAAATAGAAAATACAAATGAAGAGCGACAACAAACAAAGTGTCTTTTTAATGTTGCTATTTATTGTATGGCCATGGTTGCGTATTTATTGTATGGTTGCGATCCTTGACATATGTAAGTTAAAATCCACACGTTCTACCGTATTAAGCTCTGAATATAAGTATTAAGCAAATTACAGGGCGGAAACGTTTCATGTCCAAATGAAAATCGGACGTTTCTTTATGTTCATTTACACTAGCCAGTCTTGCCTGGCGTTGGACCAATCGGATTGGAAGACGGGACTAATTTTACCAATTATTTTCCATAGAAAACACCGCACATCGCGCAAATTTTATGGTTATGGGTTATCCACTCCCGCAAACCTTCAGCTCAAAGGCGCTCACTTGCTTCTAGCCCTACTCAAGGAGAACGAAGCTTTTGAGTGGCAGGATACGACTTTATGTTTATTTTGCAGTCTGTGGTTTTGTTGTCGTGCGGTCAGTTCCTGCTAAAAGCCCGCAACGGCTTTTTTTATGGTACCAACTAAGCTATTGTTATGAATAGTTTCTTTCTTTCGGGGATCAAAACAAGGTTAATCTTTTAAGGAAGCTAAGGTAGGCAAGCTGTTAACATGCAGCTGCTGACCGCATGTCATTAAAACCACCCACTGCAAACTAAACATAAAAGCGACGTCCTGTTTTCATATGCTTCCTATCCAGAATTTTGTTCTCGTTCAGTATGGGGTAAAACCTTTGGTTATGATGAAACGCCTTCGATGCTGAAGGCCCACCGGAGCGGAGACCCAGACCAATAAAATTTGTATGCGGTGCGTGACGGTACTTAGCATGCACCCTATCTCATACACAATTATCTTTTTTTTCTTTGGAGTAAACATTTGTAACTTACTTACGTTTTTCAGTCTGAATGGTTAATAAAAAATTGGTCCGACACCAGTCAAGCGACCTTTTTTTTTTGTTGTAATTATTTCCAAACGTTCCTTCCAAGCGATTATATCGAACCTCTCTAAAAATATACAGCTTAACACAGACATATAAAAAAGCGTTTAAGGGGTATCTTGAATATAGCGTTTGACGACGACACTACAAGTCTCGTTTTTTTGTTGGGGATAGGTCATTATTTATGGCCTGGAGGATCGTAGATTTTTCCTGCTTAACCAACTTATTATATCTGATGCCACCCCCCCCCCCTCTCCCCCAAGAAAGTGGATTTCTGAGCCTCCCTCATAGAAAGAAACGTTTCAAGCACAACACCTCCCTACCCCCTCCTTCTATTCCCTCAACTAGAAATAGTTTTCACTAAAGCTGCCCCCGTATTTTAATTTTTGAGTAGTCGTGTGGTTGTAAATATTAAAATACTGAAGACATTGTTGCTCATTTCTGCATTGTTGTTAGTGAAATAAAGCAGTTCTGTAATTTCATGTGTAAGAAGCATATTTCTCCAGTACATCAATGGCAGAAACAATATTTGATTTAGTGTCATTGTTCAACAATTGAGAATTACATGGCTGTTTTGTCTTGTTTGCGCGGATTTCGCAGGGTTTGTTTACGTATAGATCAAGTAATACGAAATTCTGTGAATTGAGACACACAGAAAAACAGACAAAAAGCCTTCCCGAATAATAAAATATTTAGATGAGCGTTAGTTTATGCCTGAAAAGTAAACGCGTTGAATGTAATTTTTGCCTCGAGTTAATCTTCGCGAAGACGAAGCATGTGAATACAAGGACAATTTACTTGAATGGAACTGCGACCATATTTTTCGCAAATTTCGCTACAAGTTGCTTGGAAGACAAAAAAATCGGTATAAATTCACATTCAAACTTGTACTTTTTTGAAAGATAGACTCCCAGAAGCGCTCAAACATTTCGGCAAAGGTCTATTATTCTTGTGATGATTCGCAGTGAAAGCACCTGTCTCTTCGCCACCATTTGCCCTCGAAGGGGGATTTCTTCGCTATGAACTAACCGATTTCCATTGTTTAAGCTGTCGAGTGTTCCGTCGATCTTGTTATTTTGATTTACAGTTTTAAAAAGCTGTCTTTAGGGACCTGAAGCACCAGGACGGGAGAGGAGGACGGCGACGTCTGGCGGATGGGGAAGACTGGGTCTACGTTCCCGTCGTCAGCATGAGTTGTTTGTTGTTAAGCAACTGGACCCTAGGACGGGAAACGCGCGGGAAGCTCAAATAAACATGGCTTCTTTTCGCGAAGCACGAATTGCTCTTTTGGACGCCTACATGGACGGTCTATTAGATGACGACGAATTTCTAGTACTTTGGGAAGCACACAAGTCAAAGAACCCCGAGTTCCCTTATGAAGAACATGGCCGATTTTCCTTCGACGAACTTGACGAAGCAGAATGCAAAGCCGAATTTCGATTCGAGAAGAGAGACCTACCAGTCCTTGTCAACGTTTTGGGTATCCCCAACCAGTTTACTTGTTCGCAGCGTACTGTTAGTGATGGGATGGAAGGATTGTGCATGGTGTTGCGAAGAATGGCGTACCCTTGCCGCTACAGCGACCTTATCCCCGGTTTGGTAGGCCAGTTCCCGTCTTAAGCATGATCTGTAACCGCGTAATTGATTACATTTACGATTCGCACGTACATCGCCTCACTTCATGGAATCCCCAGCTGTTGGACCCTGCCTCTCTTCAGATGTATTGTGATGCAATTTCTAGGAATGGTTCTCCTCTCGACAACTGCTTCGGGTTCATAGACGGCACGGTCAGACCAGTATGCCGCCCTGGTGAGCAGCAGAGAGTGCTCTACAATGGCCACAAGAGGGTGCACGCCCTAAAATTTTAATCGGTTGTCTTACCATCCGGAATGATAGCCCATATGTATGGCCCAGTAGGTAAGTTAAATAATAAATTACAAACAGTTAATAAACAACAAAATAGTGCATAGGTTCAGATGTACGGTGTTACGAGAAGAGCACTTCTTAAGGCTGGAGATCAGAGAAAGTCAAGTTTGAAATTGATTCAGTACTTGCACTGCAATATGATTGACTAATTTGAAAAAAAAAAAGCACCCATCTCTTTATTTTGTTCCTTTCTGTTGTTTCTACTGCAGAAGGCAGAAAGCATGACGCGGGGATGTTAGCAGACTCTGGTATACTGGCAGACCTACAAAGGAATGCATTCTCCTTAACTGGCCAGCCTCTTTGTCTGTATGGTGACCCGGCTTACCCATCAAGGGTACATCTGCAGTGCCCTTTTAGAAATGCAGTACTAACACCTCAAATGCAGGAGTTTAATGCCGCCATGAGTGCTCTACGTATATCTGTTGAATGGCTCTTAGGAGATATTATTAATTATTTTAAGTTTCTTGATTTCAAAAATAATTTAAAAGTTGGCCTATCCTCAGTAGGAAAAATGTACCTTGTTGGTGCTATCATAAGAAATGCTCACACCTGCCTTTATCACAATCAGACTTCTGATTTCTTTTCTGTGGATCCACCAACACTTCAGGACTATTTTGTGTAGCTTGCATTACATTAACATCAGTAATGCACAAGTATTAATATGTCCAAGAAATTTTCAGTGACTGGATTGTGTAGAAAATAAATATGAAGAAGACCTTTGAAATGTCTGATAATTATTATGTAACATGCATTGTTTGTATTACATTTCTATCTTAAATAAACCTTGACCATATCCAGGTGTTTACTATGTTTGCTTGGATATTACCTTGGCCATTGGGAAAAAAGCCTCTGAAAACCACTGCTAACATCGTTGCCTTACATGTAGCTTTCACAGTTGCCACACCCCTCACCCCTCCCCTCAAAGCTTTAAGCCTAGTGACATGGTTTCATCCCATTTTTGTTATAGTACTAATGATGAGAATTTGATTGACTATATGATATCTTTCTTGATTGGCTCTATTATTCCCATGGCCTATACTTTTATTAAACAGTGATGTTATGAGATTCTCGTAACATCACTGTTTAATAAAAAAAATAGGCCATGAGAATAATAGAGCCAATCAAGAAAGATAGCAAATGGTCAATCAAATTCTCATCATTAGTACCATAACAAAAAGTCAAACATCTGTCAATTTACACCTCCCTTAAGGGGACACTTACCCTTTGTGCAAGCCATGAAAGGGGTGCATTTGTTACCTCCCTTACATGGACACCTCTATTAAGTGGACCCTTTCTACAGGTCCCAAGGGTTTCTGCTCGTATTAGGGCATATGCAATCAAAAATGGATTATAAAGTTAATTGGCTTTTATTTTTCATCAATACAACAAACTAATATTGTCAACTGTAAATTAATAAAATTACCCTAGCAAATGGTCTGGCATGTACATATTTAATGTTAAATTAATTAAAAGCTCCCAATTGCACCCAGTGCCTAACTATAAGGTCAGGACATACTAGGCAACAAGTCATATGAAGCAAAATATCGCTGTGTCCTTTCCCCCTATCGTATCACAGAGTGGTTGATTGCAGGGACATTTCACAAAGACTTGTTGTCTAGCATGTTACGACATATATGATCTGTACAGTCAACATTGCGAAGTTTTCAAGATCAATACAAGAAGAGAAATCAACATAACTTGAACGAGAGACACTAAGCCTCAAATACATTAAACACAATTTCAGGTGAATTATTCTAACACAGTGGTGGATCCAGGGGAGGGGCCCTGGGGGGAACCAGCCTCCCCCCTTATTTTTAGACCAAATGAGGCCCAAAGGGGCAAAAAAAATTTTCTTGAGAACCCCCCCCCCCCCCCTGGTCTGGATCTGCCAGTGTGACACACTTGACATTAAACAATCATCTCAGAAATGACAGATAAACAGCACTAACAACAAATCCACACAATATATTGTGTGAAGGCTTATTTATGGTCTAACTTAGACACGAGAGCCATAATCAACTGAGTTTGCTGCTGCTGTTGTTGGAGAAGCATAGCTTGCATGTTATGCATTTGCTGCTGCTGTTGCTGTTGTTGTTGCCTCATCAATTCCAGAAAATCCTGGTGTCGTTTGCTCTCAGCCTCTTGTTGTTTTACTTTCATATTGACCTCCTCCTTACGAGCAGCAACCATTGCCTCAGTTCTTTCTCTTAAGAACACTACTGCATCTCCTCCAGTTGCCCTCTTCTTCTTAGCTTTGGTCTGAAGGTTGCTGTCTTGCCCTTTTCGTTTCTGAGTTTCCCCCAGTCTCTCCAATGACTTTGTGCGAATATCTTCAGCCTGTTGTCGATCTTCTTTCCTCTTTAGGTTTTGATCTTGATTTTCCTTGTGCTGTTTATCCGATTCATCTTCCCTCTCGATCAAATCTTCCAGAGCAACTTCCACCTCTGACATATCAGTTTCAAGTCCAGAAGCTTTCCTTTCATCTTTTAGCTTTCTTCTCAGCTT
>JAEMWC010000692.1:117500-192500 GCA_016490735.1 Pachyseris speciosa
TGTAAATAAATAAGTAAGTAAATAAATAAATACTTAATTATGTACCCCGTCAGGTAACTATTAAACCGCCATGGTAACAATGGATGAACGCAGCCAAACGTGGTTAATTTGAGGTTTTTTACCGATGAAATAAGGTGAAAGAGACAGAAACTGAAGCTGTGGTACTGTGGAATGATCTTTTTTGGTGTAATTTAAGTAGCGTTTCTTTTAACCAATCTAAAAGCGCATTTTGCGATGGAATATTAGATTTCCCGTTCAATTTATGGTGAAACCAATCTTGGATCGCAATCTAAACAATTCACCTCAGAACGTGAATCGTTTGGATTGGCCACTGAAACTGGTTTCAGATTCTTGTGCCATCTGAGCGAGTTTGTTGCGGATGATATAGGGAAGTGGGGCTCGGCGAATTAAGCCCATCTTTGTTTTGAAAAAAAAAAAACAAATAATGGTTCCCAGGCCCCTTGACGTTGCTGCTTAATCTCTTTTTAGATTTTCGTTTCAGCTAAAATGAAAATTGAAACAATCTGGATTCGCTAGATTCGAAACTGGATTGGATAAAAGAAATGCAACCTTAGTAACAAATACGATAATTAAAATTGTGTACCTTCATACAGTTTGTAGTTCTGTTGAGCCTTATCGGCGTACAATTACTGCTGATTAATACGGGTATGCGAGATTTTTAAAGTTCTCAAATTGCACCCGCCTCGAACTTTCAAATAAAATTTCCTCTAAGAAATCATGGGTTGTACTCAAGGTCGTAATATTTGCTAAACTAACGAACTTTTCAAAGGGAAATTGAGAATAAAATCATTTTAACCAGGCTTTCATTTTGAACTAGAAAATGTACCTGAATCAACTGAACATTGAACGGATGTCAATTGCTGCATGTCTGATTGGCCTTTGTTCTCTCTTAGCAAAAGTAATAACATGTATTTTACACAGATGCTCAAGACTTGAGACATGGGACTTGATTCCCACATCTAAAAATTCTTTCTGTAAGAATGGTAAGGATTCAGACTGTCAACTTGCATTTGAGAAGAGTTGTAAACGAATATGCATATTGAAGAAACTTGTAGTTGTTGTGAATCAATATCTATGTCAATTAACCTCAGGTGGGATGAGAATATTAAAAAAAAGCATTTCAAAATTTGAAAGTCATGTTACTCTTCTGGCCTAGCCTAATTCTTTATGAACTCTGCACATCCCAACCGCATTTCATCTTCAACTTCAAAGACTTGACATTTTCAAGTTCTAATAATTACCTGTAGTCTTCTTAATATAGCTATTGGTTACAATGTCCAGCAAATGAAATTTGAAAAGGGGGGAATGACATGATATTCATCTGAAATTATAAACAAAGAACAATTTGATATATTATGAAAGGTGCTCGTCATCGTGGTTTCAGATGATAGCTCAGTTAATCTTTTGTCTCACGATTGAGTCACAAAGATGTGGATCGCTATACCGCTGGTCATCATCAGGCGCTAGAGTCAACTGGCTGCATGTGAGTATAAGAAGCCCCGTGGCTGGTGGTGATTGGTGCGTTTCAATCCTCGCTTAGGCTGTTGTTGATTGGAGGATTTTGATCCTTGTCGTTCGGACTAGAAATTGCTCCCTCAGCGGTCCGCCTTGGTACTGATCGGCTGTTGTGTTTGATCGTGGGCATCCACGCTTCGGGAATTTCAATTCCACTGTCCCTGTTGATGTTGTTAGGGTGAAGTCTTATGTGAATAGCCTCTTTAACCCCACTGGTGTACCTATGTGGGTCTCGGTCAATAAATTTAACTTCGTTCCAGAGCAGATAATGTCCGGTCGCGTTTCTATGTTCTGAAACGGCGGAGGATTGGGTTCGAGCAAGCCGTATGTCTCTATCGTGTTCCATAGTCCGTCCATGCATAGATCGTCCCTTATATCCAATATAAACCTTACCACATTCGCAGGGAATCTTGTAGACTACTCCGTCTTGTTTTACTGGATCGACAATGTCCTTAGGTCGCACTAGGTGTAATCTAAGAGTTGTGTCAGATTTGAAAACAGTCCGTATGCCTTGTTGTTGTGGGCAACGGCGAAGAACCTCCGATGTGCCTGTGACGTATGGCAGAACCACAGTAGATTTAATTTCGGGTTCAGTGTCTTTAGTGGTTGTTCGTCCCTTGGCTTTCGTAAGATTTTTTACAAACAAAAACGGATAACCGTTGGAAACAAGGACCGATGAGAGGTGTTTCTTTTCATGAGAGATAACTGGTGGTTTTGTTATGAGGTGTTTAGATCGATCGTACAGGCACTTGACAATACCGCGTTTTACAGATTGCGGGTAGTGTGAATCATACGCTAGGTACTGGTCAGTGTGTGTAGGCTTTCTGTAAACACTGGTAGAGAGGTATCCATTCGAATCCTTGATGATCAACGTATCAAGGAAGGGAATTGAGTTGTCATTCTCAGCTTCCATTGTGAAACGGATCGTCGGTTGTTGACTATTGAGGTGATGTAAGAACGACTTAACTTTGTCACGAGCTAAGATGGTAAAGGTGTCATCCACATACCGTTTCCAAATCTTAGGTGTACAGGGCGTCGATGTCAAAGCTTGCTCCTCAAAACCCCCATGTAGAGGTTAGCTATCACTGCGGATACCGGGCTACCCATGGCTGCTCCTTCTTGCTGTTGGTAAATCAGTCCATCATACTGGAAGTATGTGGATCTAAGAACGAAACTCAAGAGGTCTGCAATCTGCGTGGGTGTTAGAGACGTGCGGTTGGTAAGGCACGGGTCAGCTTCTAGTTTTCGCAGTGCAGTCTGTAGTGCTCCTTCGATTGGAACGTTCGTAAACAGAGACACTACGTAGAAAGACACCATGATCTCGTTTTCTAGTACCCTTTCACCGTTCACAATGGACACAAAATGAGCTGAGTTGTCAACTGTGTACTCTGAGTCTCCTGTTAGGGGAGATAATACATCAGCTAAGTAGGAAGACATATCATAAGCAAAGGTGTTCACACAAGAGACTATAGGTCTCAGTGGCGAGTTGGCCTTGTGTATCTTGGGAAGGCCATAAATCATGAAAAGAAACACCTCTCATCGGTCCTTGTTTCCAACGGTTAGCCGTTTTCGTTTGTAAAAAATCGTGAGACAAAAGATTAACTCAGCTATCAACAACTTAATACACACAAACGGGAAGCATCAATAACATGAGAATTTAGAAATTTTATAATAAAGTTTCCATAAAACACGCGCCCTGATTGGTTAAAACAGCGTGCTTTATGAGAGTACAGATGCACGGCCAGCTTAAGTCTCACCCATATGAAAACGTTCCGAATTTTTCCTTCGCCTTTTTTTTTATGTCACTCAGACGTCATGTACGACCTAGAAAACGAGTATGAAAACGAGCTGTTAGCCTCAATGGATTTTGCCTCTGCGAGTATACCACAGATAACAGCATGATATTTAAAGGAGCCACGTCACAGTCTTTCGGTTTTGAAAAGTTTAGCCTCAATTTATCAAAAAGGTCATTTGTAATCCGTTTCAATCTTCTCCATCCTTCACCATCCTCGCCTTGTTTGCATTTATTCTTGTCTCTTTGGTGCTTATCTTCCCTGACAAATTGTTATTTCACTCTCCAACAGCATTTAAACTGAATAAATTTTTTATGTCTCTAAAAATGACCCAAAATATCCTGACCAAGCTCCTTTGATATCACGAAGTGTTTTTGCTCAAATTGTCCGAGCCGCGCAGCGACAAGAACAATTTCACCAACTTCCTGGACTCATTCCAATTACTTGTTAAAAAAATAAGGGTAAAATTTTCTTAACACTGTTGAGGCACGTCAGAAAGCAGTCAGCCAAGCGAAGTAAAAACAATCGTTCCCTGGTAAGCGAAAAAAAGAAACAATTTAACTACTTTTTCATTTGCGTCCAAAACGAGTGTAGATGATTATTATTTACATCCACTCGAGAGATAAATACAAAAAAAAGTAACAAAGTTTAAACCAAATGTTGAATGCTTCAATGTATTTAATTCACCTGAGCTGTAGAGCGCGGTTTCAACCACTTCAACATACATATCCACTTAAAAAGAAACACGCATCCGTAAACATAACAAACGGTTTGTCCAAATGGTTTCTACAAAGTTTGAGCTACTCGTTCCTCTCATGAAAAAAAAAAAAAACTGTGCTGTGAACCTTTTTGTGAGCTGCAGCATGCCAAGGTATTAAGCAAAAGCCCTTGAGGCGTTGAATCATTTTGTTTTTCAAGCACACAATCCAGCTATAAAAAAAATCAAAAATATTACAGTAATATATAATTTAAATGTTATCCATAGTGTATCTTGATATGTAAAATAATAGTTTATTTCTATAAAAGCATGCAGAATGTTTGAAACTCGTGTTCTCTAACGTTAACTTGCAACCTCAAAATTAATTAAGCGACGGGGGTGTTTAATCCACCTGTAACTCCGCCTGAACAACAAGAAGACCGTCTTAAAATAGAAGGACTGATTCAGGAGACAATAATTATTACCACAACTTTTTTGCCTCCAAACGATATAAAAAGATGTAAGAAATATATATGAAACCCCTTCATTGGCCGGCGCTACACGTCGGTACTGCACGCAAGTTGATGTTATATAATTTTCACGCGATATGTTATGCTTAGCAAGTTGTTTACAAGTTGTATCTCGTTTAAAAATACATTGCATCACCGAGAACATTTCCGAAAGTTTTTTTTTTTTTTTTTTCAGATATTTTAAGCCGTTGAATACTAAGATCAACAAAGACGAAGACGAACATTTGCGTCAGAACAAAACATTTGAAATATATACAGAATTAGGCCGGTCACACCCAAGGTGGCATTTCTTGACAAGTCTTTTCACAGTTTACACATCTTTGTGTGCAAAGGTTGTGTGTGTGTGTGATGCATTGCCCTTGAGCTCTTACTGTTCTTCAAAACCACTTCAAAATATTCGAATTTATTCCATTTTTTTTTTAAGTTCAGGAACGAAGAAAGTTATTGTGCATAGCATGTTGCTCGATGAGACTTTCTTAAGGTATTAGGATACCCAAAATGACCATCAGCTAGAAACAGAGCGTTTAAATGAGCGCTCGCAGAGAAAACCCCAGCAACCTATACATTTTCTGAAAGCTTGATATTTTTAGAATTCAATGTCGAGATCAAAATTTTGGAAAAAGAAAACGCGTGATATATCGCCTTAATGGCGTTCGTTTCCCTCACGCGAGAATTTGTAGCGACATGGTTGACATCGGAAATGTTACCTCACACTTCGCCCTCAAAAGAGGTGTCTGCGATTTTTCCATTTTATTCTTCGTTTTTTCCCACACTCCCCTAGAGATTACTACTAAAAGTGTTTACGTATCCTTCCACAAAACAGGCCATAAATTTAAACTGGAGCGAATGTCAAAAAAGCCGACAGTTTTTTGCAAAGGAGGTATCTTGAAACATTCGTGCCGATTTGCAGCCTAATCGGTCAGAGGATGTGGGAAAAACGAGCTTAAAATGTTCACCCTTCACCGAGATTTTATTTTATAGAGAAAAAGACGGAAAACCATTTCCCAGCTTGATAATAGTACGTATGGGTGTTACGAATCTCCTCATGGTAAAAGAGTAAATGATTCTCTTCTAGCTTCTCGACATCCATTTCCTTTAACAATTTTTCCTGATTAAAATATAAGCCGCAATCGATTGAAGCGAGACTGTGTGCACGCTCATCGCTGAAGGGTATTCTGTCGCTCCTTCGTCGTTTGGGCTCCTTTGCCGATGTAAATGGACACCGCGAGTTTTTCTTGCGCTTTCGCGAGGACATCACGACAATCACAGTAGAGCTAACATAATTTTTCTCGAAAAGGTAATGCTACAGAAGGCGATTAGAAGGAAGTCTTGGGTGCACGAGGTAGTTAAGTTGGTCAACAGTTGATTCTTGTTGACTTTAGGTGATTTGTCACAATAGGCGAGTTTCGAATTGTGGAAAAACAAAAGAACCACGTCGAGGTTTAGGGGAATCATTTTCGTTTTCCTTTGTTGTTAACAAACAAAAATAAAATAGATAGCAAATTATTCCCCTGAACCTCGACTTGGTTCTTTTGTTCTTCCACAATTTAAAACTAGCCTATTGCATGGCGTATCCTTACTGCGCATAATTTATAATCATGGCATCATTTGGCGCGCTCTCGTGCGCGCGCACATTACAAACGTGCAGTACTTGCCTAGACATTAGGTTTTGTCAGCCAAAATTTTCCCTTTCTTGTCGTGTTGCAAAGAAACGAGCACGGTGACCACCATTTCATTGGTGTTATTTACTGGTAATAGGCACACGAAAAACATATTTTAACGAGAAAATGTTTAATAGTAGAAGTTGGATTATTTGCACATAAACTCTGCATTTGGTGCCAGGGAGGAGTAGGAGATGATGACGAAGTGGTCAATTTTTCTTACATCATTTGCCAGACACACATAGTCAATTAGGCTCTAGGTTTCACTACTATTCATAGTGTTTGTTACATAATAACATTTTTTTCGGTTGTTTAAGTTTCGAATATTTATCACTCAACTCCGTAAAACACTCAGAATAACAGGTATGTAGGTCGAAAACCAGCACGGTGACTCCGTCATCTTATTACGTTTTTTATAAAAACCATATGCATAGATATCAATTGTGCGAAGTTTGAAAAAAATCTTAATAGTACATCCTTTTCAAGGAAATTAACTTAAAACATATTAAAAGAGTTTATCATCCTTGTATTCTATGCTATCGATTTATAAAGGGCAATATTCCTGATCTCTTTTTTGTCGGTGTGCACTGTCCATCGTTACGTGACATCTGCTAGTGCCATAACCGATTATTTTATTGTTTTTTCCTTGTTTCTAATTGTTGTGTATGTTTTCATCTTAAATTTCCCTGCACAAAAGATATAGGAGGGGACATAACTTGAATTGTACTTAGCAGTCTATAAAAAAAGGCGATTCCTCCTCACAAATGGCTAAAACTCGAAACGTCTGTGCTTGAATCGGTTAAAGGTGGTCAACTCTGTTGATCATACTGAATTCATTATAAAGAAAGAAGATGGCCGATTGTCCATAAGACTTCCGTTTCAGAGTTATAACCCTACAATGGTTTATCTTCAATTAACCGTGCAAAAAAGATAGAAGCGGACATAACTTTAATTCTGCATAGCAGACTATAAAAAGGCGATTCGCTTTCACCAAGGGCTAACGCTCGAAACGTTGGTACTTGAATCTCTTTGCTCTGGTCAAGTTACAATATCAACTGTTGATAATAAAGAATTCGTTAAAAAGAAGGTCGATGGCCGATTCTCCATAAAGCTTCCGTTGCAGCTGTTTCAAGATTACCATTTAAGTTTTGACCCCAATTGAGCAAGGTATAACTTGAGCGCCTTTCCTAATGTGGCATAAGTACAGGCCTCATTAACTGAGATGTGTCGATCATAACCGCATAAATGAACTAAAAATTAGCTAGTTTCCTGTGTTTGGCTCTATGTTAAACTTGACCAGTTGTTTTGACTTTTTTCTCATCGATCAAATTACAACTTGTTACAACTAAGCCAAGGGTTAAGAAAAGTTTCTCTCTTCTTAGAGTCCAATTTTAACAAGGCCAACTATCCCAGGGAAGCTAAGTTAAGGTAGGCAGAAGCTGATATTACAAAAATATGAAGACTACAAACAAAGTGTCTTTTAATAACAAAAGAAAAATAATAATAATAATAATAATAATGCTATTTATTGTATGGTTGTGATCATTGACATATATAAGTTCGAGCACACACGCTTGACCGTATTGAGCTCTGAATATAATTATTAAGCAAATTACAGGGCGGAAAGGTTTCATGTCCCAGTGAAAATCGGACGTTTCTTTATGTTCATTTACACTGGTCAGTCTTGCCTGGCGTTGGACCAATCGGATTGGATGACGGGACTAATTTTACTAATTATTTTCCATAGAAAACACCACACATCGCACAAATTTTATGGTTATGGTTATCCACTCCCGAAAACCTTCAGCTCAAAGGCGATCCACCTGCTTCTAGCCCTACTCAAGGAGAACGAAGTTTTTGAGTGGCAGGATACGACTTTATGTTTATTTTGCAGTCTGTGGTTTTATTGTCGTGCGGTCAGTTCCTGCTAACAGCGCGCAGCGGCTGCCTTTTGTTATCAAACAGCCTTTACTTTTTGATGGTACCAACTACCCTATTGTTATGAATAGTTTGTATCTTTCAAGGAAGCCAAGGTAGGCAACCTGTTAGCATGCAGCTGCTGACCGCATGTCATTAAAACTACCCACTGCAAACTAAACATAAAAGCGACGTCCTGTTTTCATATGCTTCCTATCCAAAATTTTGTTCTCGTTAAGTAGGGAGTAAAACCTAGAACCTAAGGTTTATAGTGAAACGCCTTCGGTGCTGAAGACCCACAGGAGCGGGGACGCAGACCCATAAAATTTGTATTCAGCGTGTGACAGTCCTAAGCGTGCATCATAACTCATACACAGATATTATTCTCTTCTTTGGACGGTAAACATTTGATAAAATTGATTACGTTTTTCAGTCTGATTGGTTAATAAAAATGGTCCGATACCAGTCAAGCGACCTTTTTTGCTGTAATCATTTCAAACGTTTCTTCCACGCGATTATATCGAACGCTTCTAAAAATATACCGCTTAACACCGATATATAAAAAAGCGTTTAGGGGGGTGGGGGGTGGGGGGGGGGTATCTTGAACGTAGCGTTTCATGACAACACTACAATTCTCGTTGCCTTGTTAAGGACAAGTCATTTATCAATAGTACACTCAAAAAGTACTAAATTCGGATTGGTCGAAAGCAGTGCAATTCATCCCAAACTGCACTTTGAGTCAACTTTCAGCCAGGGGGAATTATTGTCAGGTTATTACTGGAAATAATCTCAACTCATCCTTTACCACGAGAAGTTAGTGTTTTTTGTAACTCTTCTTAAAAAAGAATGGTTAACCTTGTGTAGCTCCGTGACACTATAAAAACTGAGGGGTCATTGTCAAGTTTTAAAACCCAACTAATGAAAGACTGCCTTTCTTGTCTATATAATGTTTTTAACGCGGATAATGTAAAATCTTGAAAAATTGCCTGCCCCATATGTCACCGATTAATCCTTTACCTAACTTGATTTCAACTAAATTGTGTGTTGGGTATGAGTTGTTCTTTATCGGGGTTGGGTGGGGTAAATAGGCCTAGTAGGGGACAATTTTCTGTTTACATGCTACTGGCAAACCTGTAAATACTGAAATGAATGAATGAATGAATGAATGATTGAATGAATGAATGAGTAAGTACCTCGTTGGGTAACTTATGGTAACAGTGCGTGAACACAGCCAAACATGGTAAATTTGAGATTTTTTACGGATGAAATAAGGTGAAAGAGACAGAAAATGAAGCTGCGCGTCTGTGGAATTATCTTTTTTGGTGTAATTTAGTAACTTATACGATAATTAAAATTGTGTGCCTTCATACAGTTTCTAGTTCTGTTGAACAAACTATGAATTAAAAAACGAACGACCTTATCGTACAATTACTAATTAGTAGGTATACGCGATCTTCAAAGTTCTCAAATTGCACCCGCCTCGAATTTTGAAGAAAACAGTCGCACCAAGAAATAATGGGTTGTACTCAAGGTCGGGTTATTTGCAAAACTAATCGGAGCTTTTCAAAAGGAAATTGAGAATAAAATCATTTCAACCTGGATTTCATTTTGACCTACAACATGTACCTGAATCAACTGAACAGTGAAGTCGATGCCAATTGCTGTATGTCTGATTGGCCTGTGTTCTTTCTTAGCAGAAGAAATAACATGTATTTTATACAAATGCTTCACAGTTGAGACATGAGACTTGATTGGCCACATCTCAAAATTCTTTATGTAAGAATGTTGAGGATTCAGACTGTTAACTTGCATTTGAGAAGAGTTGTAAACAAATTTGTACGTTGAAGAAACTTTCAGTTGTTGTGAAAAAGTATATTAAGCTATAGTGGGATGAAAATATTAAAAAAGAGTTTTTCAAAATTTGACAGTCATGTTACTCTTCTGGCATGGCCTAATTCTTTACGACCTCTGCTTTCATCTTCAAGTTCAAAGACTTGACATTTTCAAGTTTCTATATAATTACCTGTAGTCTTCTTAATATAGCTATAGACCATAATGTCCAACAAATGAAATTTCAAAGGGGAAATGACATGTTATTCATCTAAAATTACTATGGGCTGCATCCCTAACATAAGAATTAGGAAATTTTATAATAAAGTTTCGATATAAGGCATGCTCTGATTGCTTAAAACAGCGTGCTTTACATTAGTACAGATGCACGGCCAGCTATGGTCCAGCTCGGCCCAAATAAAAACTTTCCGAATCTTTCCCTCGGTTTTTATTTTGACTCAAACATCTTGTACGACCTAGAAAACGAGTATGATAACGAGCTGTTAGCCTCAACGGATTTGGAAGATGCTTCTGCGAGAATACCTCAATTAACAGCACGCTATTAAAGAGCTACGTCGCAGTGTTTGGATTTTCAAAAGTTTAGCCTCAATTTTTCAAAAAGGTCATTTGTAATCCGTTTTAATCTTCTCCATCCTTCACCATCTTCGCCATATTTGCATTTATTCTTGTCTCTTTGGTGCTTATCTTCCCTGAAAAATTGTTATTTCACTGTTCCCAACAGCGTTTAAACTGAATACGCTTTTTATGTCAGTCTCTAATAATGACCCAAAATATCGTGGCCAGGCTTCTTTAATACCACGGGTATTTTTGGCCGATATTGTCCGAGTCACGTAGAGACGAGAGCAATTTCAGCAACTTCTGGAAACACAAGTGATATTAACCCTTAATTTTACGAGGATTCATTCCAATTGCAGAAGGATAAAATTTTCTTCACACTGCTGAGGCACGTCGGAAAACAGACCGCCAAGCGAAGTAAAAGAATTCGTTCCCTCGCAAGCGAAACAGAGAAACAATTCAACTACTTTTTGATTTGCGTCCAACACGAGTGTAGATGATTATTATTTACATCCACTGGAGAGATAATTACGAGTTTCAGTCACTAAACAAAAGTAACAAAGATTAAACCAAATGTTCAATGCTTCAATTTATTTAATTTACCTGTGCTGTAGAGAGAGGTTTCCACCACGTGAAAATAACCTTCCAGTTAAAAACACGCATCCGTAAGCATAACAAACGGTTTGTCCAAACGGTTTCAGCGAGTTTGAGCTACTCGTTCCTCTCATTAATAGTAAACCGTTCTGTGAACCTTTTTATAAGCTGCACGTTGCCATGATATAGTAAATGCGATTAAGGCGTTGAATCGTTTTGGTTTTCAACCACAAAATGCAGCTACCCCAAGCTCCGTCCAAGTCAATCCAAGTTTTAAGCTTTTCACGAGAGAACTCTTTTGCTTTTCCTTTTATTACTCGAAAATTCATCTTCCTGAGTACCTTTTTAAAACTAGCTCTTGATCTTTACGGCTTTTTTTTTTTAGCGAATTTCAACCGGATTTTACTGAACAATTTGCTTTTTGATCTCGATTTTAGACCAAAAAACTGCTTGCACTTTGATGGTTTGATATTTTGACAGCTTTGGTCTTGTTTGACCATTAAAATGTTTTGAACCATTCTAACAAGGATTGTGATCGGTTTGTTTTAGCGTGCTCTATCAGAGTACGGATGCACGGCTGACGCCACTCGCAGGATTTGTAAGTTAAAGTTTTCCGAAAAGTTTAGCCGAATGCGTGAGGAAATTATGAAATTCTTTATTATAAAACAAATAAAGAAGCCTCGCCTGTGATCTGTTCTGTTGTAAGGCACTTAGGAAGTGGATAGAGCACTCAAGAAATAGGGAAAACACTCGACTACGTCTCGTATTTCCCATACACTTCTTACGTGCTCAATCCGCTTCAGAATAGATCACAAGGCGAGGCTTCTCTATTTGTTGAATAAAGAATTTAAAAAAAAACTCATTAATAATTAATGAAAAAAATACAAAAGAAATTAATTTTTAATGAGTGCCTTTATATCTGATAAAGACACTGCTAAAATTTACATTCGATTTTCTAGGGCAAAATAACCCCAAATCAAAATTTTAGTGTAAGAATGGCATAGATGTACAGGAAAGCTTTTTAAGCCTTTCAATAAATTCGCAATTAATATCCGTGTTTTATCAAGTCCTAAAACACTCGGCTGCGCCTCGTGTTTTAAACTTGATAAAACACTCCTGCTCATTTATTAAACATTACATAATAAACTGAATCTCTTTCAGTAGTCGATGAGTGTGACCATATCTTACAAATAACAATTTCAAGTGCATCTTCACTGTGCACATTCTAGCTGCTTTTGTTTGTCCATACCATTGAAAACAAAATTATAAGATCACAAACCCTATCTGACTTCAATAGTAGTAGTCGTACCCCAGATGCTCTGACAATTTCAAGCTAAATTCCATTAAATCCTTAAGCTCCTAAATTGTCTGCATAATATAAATTTTGCAAAAATAATAAGCTTACCATTTCCATGTTCGCTTTAGATTTTACGACGTGACATTCCGTACCAGCCATAACGAAAAGGATTTTCCATAGCTGTCAGCGAGACAGAAAACATCTCCAGGAATGCCTTGTAGTTTCTTTTCTCTCAACACAACACGGACATAACACAAAGTAAACACCGAACGGATAATAAACTAGCAGGTAGACCTGTGAAATTCGGACTGAAAAGGCTTCTGATTTCAATCAAGTATGCAGTATGGTTGTCAATGTTTTCCACAAAATGAAAGCTTAGCCTATTTCGTGCTCTCAGTTGCTCTCTTCCACTTTGAACTTTGCGGTTTCGTTTCTTTGTCAACATATACAGTGGAGGTCGTTGCCTTCAAAGTCTTCAAGTAAGCCCACTTGAAATGGCCATGCAACTCTCTGCCTCCCCCCCCCCCCCCCAAAAAAAAAAAAAAAGAAAAAAAAAACGCAGGCTGCAGCAGAGGGTGAACTATAATGGGACATTTCACTTGGAATACATGGAAGGGCGGACGTACGTACGGTGTTTCTCGGACAGAGGGGTTACCATATTTTCGTACCAATGGTGCTCCCCGAACGCGCCTTCGGCGCGCGGAGCTCTGCTATTAGCCAACGAAATGGTTTTTTTTTTTGCGACTTCTTTGTAAGACCTAAAATACTGATTTCAACACCACCCGTCTAGATTAGCATTTTCTATTTGCCGGATAGTGTGACCTTTTTATCTATAAGATTTATAATTATCAATAAACTTGAAACTTGCGAGTCCGTTTCGCCATCCAAAGCAAGTCTCTCCCCAAATTCTGTTTAAAAACTTTATTTCATTCCATAACATCACAGAGTCTTATTTTATATTTTTCTACAGAACATTTACCTTGATACAGTAATCACGGTTAAAATACTTAAGACTTTTATAAGTATTTTATTCATACACGGAAATGCCATTTTATCTTAGGCCTATTTATCGTAAGACCTCTACCAGTTTTAACGAAAACGTCTTAAAAGTCTTGGCAATTCTTCCTCATAGCACCACTATTCAAAAGTGTAGGATCTTCCCAAGGGGATCTGCCTTTTCACAAATTATGCGTACATATGCACGTAAACAAGGCGAAATTTCAAAGGAACAGTTCTCTAGGGTAACATCACGTGGTCTACATTGGGAAAACAAAATCTACAAGCTGAAAAGGTCTATTACACCTTTTGTCCTTCATTAACAGAAAATGGAAATTCATTTTAATCTTCGGAAGAACATTTTCACGAATAAATTTTCATTTTAATCATCCGTTGGTTCATTTGCGCAATTATCATGCTCATACACTTTCAATACCATCACTGGAATGTCATTTTATTTATTGTAAAGTCTATTATGTCTTCGGAAAAAAACATTAACATCAATAACACTGTCGTTTACATTTTTTGAAAGTCATTACTGGCAAGTACATGACCGTCCATAATGACTTTCCAAAAATGTAAACGACAGTGTTATTGATGTTAATGTTTTTTTCCGAACACATAATAGACTTAACGATAAATAAAATGAAATTCCAGTGATGGTATTGAAAGTGTATGAGCATGATAATTGCGCTAATGAACCAACGGATGATTAACATGAAAATGTATTCTTGAAATGTTTTTCCGAAGACGGTTATTGAATTCCAGAAGATTCCAGACGGCAAAAGGTGTATTACAATTTAGATCGAAATTATTACAACAGCGGATACCTTACAGGCTTTCGTGAATCTATATTACAACCCCACCTCCCTCCCTCCCCTCCCTCCCCTCCCCCTCCTTATCTCGTTCTCCTGCAATAAATCGTAAGTCATTTTATACAGGTTTTACAGAACAGTCTGACACTAACCTGAATTATGTTATAGAAAGCCACGTGTATTAATTAATGAGCTTAATATATCGAACTATGTTATATAATCTCGGATCATATTTAATAATAAGCAAATGTTGACTTAATGAAGCCCCTCTCGGGATTCACTCAATAAATTTTTGTTCGGGAGGCTCCGCACTAAAGTTCAACCCATCACCTTCTCAATCAGCAGTTGACCGAAATGGAACCAACTGTCTATTTTTGCGACTGTTAGAAATACTAGAATAATGGTTTCATTTCGGTTTCTCTTGTGTATAATACAAGGATAAAAAAATAGATTATTTCCGTCCGTAGCCTCTTTGTGTCTAGACTTCTGTATAAAGTTCCCTCTGTGGTAAAAAATATCCTTGGCACTTTTTTTGTAATTTTTAAGACCAATGTATTGAAATCGTTTCTCTAAAACGCTTACACTTTTACGTAATGACGGCATCGGTTTATTTCATTTGATTCATCATATCTGTGATCGTCCGTTAGGCTTGTCACGATTGCGCTGGGCGCTTTTTCGAATTTGGAACATTATTGTACATTTTTAGCACTTTTAAGCACTTTGTTGACTTTTGAGCATTTTTTTAAGCATTTTTTCGCTTTTTTGAAAAACATTTCAGCACATTTTTCACAAATCTACATGCAATATTTTGTCGTTCAAAACGTTTTCACTAAAGCCGAGTAATTCTATTATGATAATCATGAATTTGAATAATTTCCACCTTTTCGCCTGACCGGCTAACTGTTGTCATGGAAATGCACGAGCTACAGTCCTTTTAACCGTGGGAACAGTCGATTTTGATCGGTTCGTGATTTTCGTGTCTCTCAGAACTTTTAGCGCTCTTTTCTGCTCAGTGTAGCTGCTGACGAAAACATTACTGTTCTAGCTATACCGCTGATTGCCTACCGTTCTGTGATGCTGTGTGCTTTAGAAACTGTGCTTGACTAATAGTGAAGAGTTTTTTGTTTTTTGTTTTTTTTGTTTTTTTTTTGCGACAAACGTTGTTATCCTTTATGGTCACCTCAGTATTAGGAAATCGAGAGTTAAAACTTTGATAAAACCTGGAATATGTATGAACATCTGCGAGGAAATAATAAAAAATAGCGAGCAAATTTAGTGCACTATACTAAATTTCAAGCACTTTTTATAAAAAAATCAAGCACTATTTGAAAACTTTTTCGCCATTTTTGGAGCACTTTTTGATGCTTTTTCCAGCGCAATCGGAACAGACCTATCCTCCTTCCTTCAAAACTGCAAGAGATAAAACATGGAGGACTTTCGCCGACGTACCTCATGATTCACGTTTTTCGCCGAATACTAAATATTTAACATATTTATACTAAGCTTCAGATTCTAAATTCTTTTTGTAACTGCTTTTTTGG
Source organism: Pachyseris speciosa (assembly GCA_016490735.1). Classification (NCBI taxonomy): domain Eukaryota; kingdom Metazoa; phylum Cnidaria; class Anthozoa; order Scleractinia; family Pachyseridae; genus Pachyseris; species Pachyseris speciosa. The sequence goes on from JAEMWC010000692.1 coordinate 133,284, forward strand.
GCGTCATTGACCCCCTACCCTCGTCTTCCTTGGTCTAGAAGACGAAAAATCACCCGGCCTAGATAAAAAAAAAAATAAACACTATAGAACAAGACATTGAATATCAAAGAGACTAGGCCTAGCTATTCTTAGTACCAATTGTTACTGATCAACCATTTGAGGGTAAACGGTTGACAAAAGCACAAGTGAAAGAAAAAAATGATGAAATCCGTTTCTTGACAAAAAAAAAATTAATAATAAAACCGGGAACCTCGCTGTCGTAGTGACTAGCTAGTCTACTTCCATCCACGACTGAAAGCCGTTTTCATTTGTACGAAATATAGGAGGAATCAGATTGTTTTTGCAACTGCACGTTATGATTAAGTGCGTTGGACCCCTAATGTTTAGGAACGTACACGAAGCCACGAGTTTAAACAACTTAATTGAACTGATATAATATTTATATGTGAATACAGGATTGTTACAATCATTGCATCACTCATATTTGTTTCCTTTGTTCGTTTGTTTGATTGTTTGCTTGCCTTCCTCTGAACGCTTAATTAAGGCAAATAATTCCATAAATTACGCAAATATGCAAAATAGTCAGGTCACTACAGTACATTTCAGACAGGAGTTTAGTCGGCAACACTTCACATTACCATTCTTTTCATGTACCATTTACAGATTTTTGTTCGCACCTGTCTTTGTTTCTTGCCAATTTTTCTTAGTCCTAGGAGCATAAAATTCAACCCAAGACCGCGAGTTCAGTTTGACACAAACAAATTCCTTAGGCCCTTTCCACGGTTTTCTTAACGGCGCTAGCTACCAGCTATAACACGAAGAGGAATTTCAACCTGAACTTGTCTCTGCTGTCTTTGAACGAGCGAGACTAGAGCTCCTCTGAACTCTGACATCCTGATCGCGTACAAGATAGGATTAACGAGAGAATTGGCATAAAATAGAAGAGCCAAAATTCGTACAACCAACGGAGAGGAAAAATGAGCATTGAGAGACAGATAACTATACACAGTATATGGCAGCCATGTCATTAAAGATACCAGAGTAACGATAAACAATGTCTGGGTCAGCTTTCTCCCCCTACTGGCTGCACCATGGTGCTGTGGATGCGCTCCACAATAAACTTTCACTACAATGGAAGTGTAGGAAACAAAAATAATAAACATGCAAACTGATATGAACGAACACCATACGTACAAGAAATAATAGTATGGAATATAAATATTTTTACGCGATAATACCATAACAGCTGAAACAAGCCCTGCTGTAACCCACGTGACCATAATAACTACTCCGAGGACCCAATTTTTAATGACACGGTGTTTGAATGGACGAAACGTTGCGTGCAGACGTTCTAAAGAAATCGCGGCGAGGTTTGTCAGAGAAGCTACAGGAAACAAGTACAACATGGTCGATGTAATGTAGGCCCAGATTCCTGAGTAGGGCACGTTAGACTTCCAAACCCCACATTCCCAATCGACAATTATAACCAAATCCACGACTTCCGTAAAACCTCCAATAAACATATCTGCAACTGCCAGGTTGATCACCAGGTACATGCTGCGGCTATGAAGACTGCAATTTCTTAAGAAGACTATTATGGTCAGGATATTTAGTGCTGCTATGGCTACTGACTCGGTTATCATGACCGTAATCAAGGCGATGCACTCAGATGAAGAATAGCTTCGGTAACTTTCTGATCCGTTTTTGTGAATAGAAAATTAAAGGAGTGTACAAATATAAGATTCAGAGTCAGGTGCTTACGAGTTCGTCCGTTATAGCAGAATGTTTATAACTTACTCTCATTAGAACTGTTGTTTAATCAGTTAGCACTCCAGAATGTGCCCACCTGAATCAAGCACAGTACACATGTCAGTCATCACTAGTGAGTTAATCATACCGTGGATAAGACCTGGTTGCCATAAGCACAGTAAAATAAATAACCATTATTTAAAGAGGGTTACACTTATTATTATGAAAGTATTCTCGCTAGTGGCCCTCTCAACTCAACTCAACTCAAATCAAATCAAATCAAATCAAATGTTGGTTTTGGGGGAGAGGGGAAGACCGGAGTACCCAAAGAAAAACCTAGCAGAGTAGAGAACCAAAAAACTCAACCCACTTATGACTCCCAGTCCGGGAATCGAACCCGGGCCACATTGGTGGAAGGCGAGCACTCTCGCCACTACGCTAACCCTGCTCTCCGTAAGAAAAAGCGAGACTACACGAGCACTAGCTAAAGACTACAAACAGTCTGCAAAACCGTGAATGATATGAGTTAATCGTTATATTCATAATAACTGTCTTGTCTCTCATCTTTTCATAGACTAGCCCAGACCTCACCTAATTATGGTTCCATCTTTTTTTTTTCTGGAAAACTAATAAAAATAGGTTCCACACTGTTGGGTAAGGACGAGTTTTGCAAAACATTAATTATTTTAATTTTTCAGTGGGCCGAATTTGCGTGATCTGTGATACTCGACGGAAAAAATCCTTATGTCGCAATTTCGTTGGATAACCTATATTTGCAACATTCACGGTTCCCTTAAGGACGGTGCCTCCTAATACGAAGATATTTTTTCGCGGATTATCACTAGGGCCATTGAAAATTGAAAAGAAAATTGGAGATAGCCAAAGCTTGAAAAAGACTTGGTACTTTTTCGAAAAAAAAATAAAGAAGAAGAGATATGTCTTTGAAAATTTAATTGGAATTACAGTTTACATAGACCAAGACAACAACAAACCACAAGCTCTCAAATACATAATAGTAAAAATGAAATACATATGTATGGCGTCTTATCCCAGTGGTTCAAAAACGCTTATCAGATACCAAATTAAAATTATCACATAAAAAAATAAAACACTATCATCATATAAAAATTAAACACCATGCCATGTTCAAAAGTATTGATACATAACAATTGGTGATATAAAAACTACCTTTTAGGTGGCAGTTAATACAAAATAATTGCATTGGAGCCATTTTTGGCCATGACTGCTCTCCTCAAGTCGAGCAATAAAAAGGCTAAATATATTTGGCGAACCGCTTGGAAAAATAACCATGTGTTGAGTAGGCTTACCATTTTCGTTTTGTAAAGTAAACAGTGGGGGTAACCAAGCGTAATTTTAATCTATATCGGTTATTAGTTCTACTTTTAAGGCATTGTCTTGGGGCGCGAGACACCTCCCTAGAAAATTAAATATTTGCACTCTTTTCCTTAGGTATGCTTTGATATCCGGTATGGTCGCACGTCTTGGAGATAAGAGGTTTCTTGATTCTTCAGGAAATAGAGGACATTTGTTTCAATGAAGATGACTTTGAATGCTCATAACAATTTCGAAGAGCTTTTGAGATATACATTTTGCGTAAATTTCAAAGTATGACTTAACGTGGAGTAAGACAAACACGTAAGATCACCTTTCGTAGTTTTGTCAATTATTTGGGCAGTTGTTTATTGTGGTTTTCTTCATAATAATAATAATAATAATAATAATCATTGTTATTATTATTATTATTATTATTATTACAATAAGCATTTGTAACAAAGGATTAATACAGTTTTCTCATAGTTCGTAACTTAATAATTTTGCAATTATTTATTGTTCTGTTAATATTGGATGAATTGTTAAATAAAATTATTCTCTTATTGTTATTACAATTATTATTATTATTGTTATTACAATTATTATTATTATGATTATTATTATTATTATCAGTAAATTATCAATTATTGTGCCACTCCGTCGTCGTCGTTGTTGTCGTAGGTACACGCCCACGAACAACACCGCTAGCCATGATTACCATGAGGAAAACAATTCATGGGTTCCTATAAGTATGGGCCGCAGGAATTCTGCTATAAATAATTAAACTTCTACTATTAAACTTTTTTCTCCTTAAAATATGTTTTTCGTTCTCTATTTTGAGTAAGTAACGCCTATAAAAATGGGTGGTCACCGACCTCCTTACTTTGCAACACGACGACAAAGGGAAAATTTCGGCTTACAAAGCCCCATTGCCTTGTTTCATACCGTGAGGTACTGGATCGAGTGTGGACTTTCCCGGAACATGGCTTCGGCTACAACAACAACAACAACAACAACAATGTATTTATTTAAAGAAATTTAAAGTTTACAATACTTCATGTCCTGCAAATAGCTATAACGCTAATCTAGGCAGGACAAGACTTTAATTTAGGCGTTATTAAATTACAAAAAACAAAAGAGAATTACAAAGGCATACAGAAAGAAAACACGTTATATATATATTTAAGTACAAGGGATTTTGTTATTTGAAAAAGACTAAAATTACGACTGAAAGTATATACAAGATATCAGGTTAACTTCACAAAATATTCTATTAAATAATTAACATTCAAATAATTATCTTCATTACCTAGAACATTAAGGAGTAGTGATTTAATTTTTTTACGAAAATTAGAAACTGTAAGAGTCTTAACAGAAAGTGGAATAGAATTCCAAATAGACACACCAATTCTAGTAAAAGATTTTTTCATTTTTTCGGTTCTAGAGAATTTAACAGAGAAGCATTCTTTTGTAGATAATCGCGTATTATAATGATGTTTTGTATTGATTTTCGCAAACTTATCGAGAAGACTTTTAGGAGCTGTCTTAGCATGAACGTCATACATTAAATAGCTTAACTGTTGGAAAAACAAGGACTGCAAAGGAAGGCAGTTTGCTTCAATAAAAAAAGGGATTGCATGGTCTCTGGGTTTAGAAAAATAGATCAATCTTATAGCACGTTTTTGCAGAACAAGTATCTTATTGAGGTAGGTCTGTGGACAGTTGCCCCATGCACAGATACCATAATTTAAATAAGGAGAAATAAGTGTATGATATAAATTTAAAAGAAGATGCCGTGGAATGTAATGCCTCATTTTAGCAATTATTCCAACCGATCTACTAATTTTGTGACAGATAAAGTCAATATGATGCTTCCATGATAGTTCAGAATCAATCATTATGCCCAAATATTTAACAAAGTCCTTCATCTCTAGAGTTACTCGAGTATTTAAAGTTGGATTAAAAATCTTAATTTGAGGAATGAAAAGTATTTTTTTTTGGCGCGGACGAAAAATTACATAATTAGACTTTTTGACGTTGAGCGTTAGTTTGTTAGCATTAAGCCATGCACTTACTTTCTCAAGTTCATTATTGACAGTTAGTTCAAGAGTACGTAAGTTGTCATTTGCATAAGTTAGACTTGTATCATCTGCGAATAGATGAAAAGTAAATTCCTTGGAAGATTTATGGATGTCATTAATATATAACAAAAATAACAAGGGTCCAAGTACAGAGCCTTGAGGCACTCCACATACGATCGTTTCATTTTCAGATATGCATTTCTCTATTTCAATCGACTGTCGGCGATCCGAAAGATATGATCTAAACCAAGAATTTATAACTCCTCTTATTCCATAGTGTTCAAGTTTAGTCAAAAGAATCTCATGGTTAACGGTATCAAATGCTTTCTTAAGATCTAAAAATATTCCACAAGAGTACTTTCTATTGTCCATATTAGAATGTATGGAGTCCACAATATCAAGAATCGCGTGCTGGGTACTATGTTTATTGCGAAAGCCAAATTGTAAATCATAAAGAATATCATTCTTGTCTATAAACTTTATCAGCCTACGATATAAAATTTTCTCAAATAAACGATTATAGATTGATAACAAAGAAATTGGCCGATAGTTTTCTGGTAACGTCTCGTCTTCACCCTTATGCACTGGAATTACTTTTGTATATTTAAGTTTTGCAGGGTAAACCCCGGTTAGTACAGACTGGTTAAAAATTTTGGTTAACGGTATGGATATGACTGATTTAGCAAGTTTTAACAGTTTAACAGGGGTAGAATAAAGCCCCAGGGCTTTATTGTATGGCAACAAGGTAATTTCTGTTTCAATTTCTTGCGGTACAATTGGATCAAAATAAAAACTGTTCCGCAAAGGTGGATCGAGATAATCAGAAAAATTAGTGTAAACTTCAGGAATATCGGTTGCAAGTTTCTGCCCTATTGACGAGAAGTATTTGTTGAGTGTGTTACCAATCGTTTTAGGATCATCTGATAAAACGCTATGCTCGTTAGAACGAATGAAGTTAATTCTTTTTGATTTCTTCCTTTTCTTCATATCTCCTAATATTTCGTTAATACCTTTCCATGTCGATCGTGTATTTTTTATGTTAGAGTCAAAAAACCTTTGATAGTGACGTTGTTTGCTCAATCGAATAAGGGTTGTTAACTTATTTCTATACATTTTATATTTCGGCCAGTTTGATTCAAAGAACAATTTATTCTTCACCTTTATAGATTTCCTTAGTCCAGCAGTTAGCCAAGGTTTAGTTAGCATTTTTAGTTTTCTCACTGAAACATCCCTGAGCGGTGCATGTTTATTAACTACATGATTTATGGTTTTATAAAAGTGAGAGAACGACTTATTTACGTCGCAATTACCAGAAACCTCTTCCCAATTTATTGCACTTAAATCATTCATGAATTCATTAGCATTAAAGCTGGAATAATCCCTAAATTTAGTCTTTTTTGTATGTGGTAATTTTTGCTTGTTTACATTGACAATACAGACTTGCGAAAAATGATCGGTTGTGTCGGTGACGATATTGCCGCTGGAAATATTATTCGTCAGGTTATTTGTGAAGATATTGTCAATTAAAGTCGCTGAGGACCCATACACTCGTGTTGGTTTATCAATTGTAGGAAGCATAGAAAAACTTTGCATACACTGAAACAGTGTCTGGCTGTATTTACAGTTTTCATATTTTAGCAAGTCTATATTAAAATCTCCCATGAGATATATATTGTTATTATGATTACTGAAATACTCGAGGGAGTCCGAAAGATAGTCAAGAAATTGATCTGCATTATTGTGTTGTCGGTAAACAATGCAACAGATATTTTTCTTGTGATTTGGTAGTAAAATTTCAATCCATAAAGCTTGATAAGAGGAATTGGTAGAGCGTTCTAAGACTCGATATTTATAGTTCTCATTAATAAAAAGACCAACACCCCCGGCAGACAACGGGGTTTTAACAAATTCAAAGCAATAGCCAGGTAGTTGTGGTATAAAATCAATAGATTCGCCTTCGCATAATCGCGTTTCTGTAACACCTAATACGGTGAAATTATATTTTACCTCACTGAGTACGTGACACTGAAAATGTTCAATATTTTTTCTTAAGCTTCTTATATTAGTGTGAAGAATAGAGAAATCGGATACGACATCCCTATTTGTGGTATTTTCAAACTTCACGGAGAAGCTATGAGGCGAATAGTAGCTCGAACGAATTTTACTTGTTGTCATTAAGTTAGCATCAGGATCAATCGTTTTGTCTACGGAATCGTTCTGAAAAAGGCCAAGATCATACAAACTATTAAATGAATAGATCGATTTCCTGGAGGCTAGATTAGTGTACAGTAGAGCGTTATACTGCGGGTGGGCATTTTTCAGATCTGTGGCACTGGAGTTGTGCATCCTTTTGTTTTTAAAACAATAAGCTGGTGATAAGGACGCTTTTTCCTTCGCAACAGCGGACGTCGTGTTTGTTTTATTTTATGAATTTGTTCGCGAAAGTCCGCACTCGACCAAGTACCTCATGGTATGATACTAGGCAATGTGAAGGCAAATACGCCATGTTTCTAATGTGCGCACACACGAGCGCGCGCTAAATGACGCCATCAATTATTCGCAGTAACGATGCGCCACGCAATTGTAAGGAATCACCTTACGCTTATATTATTTGCCACTTCACTTGCTTTTCCGTGATTCAGCGCAGTTTCATAAAACATAACACAATAACGCTTTCGTTTAAGAAATTTTTTTATGTAGAGAGCCTGTCTCCAATCCTGTAAACATATCCACTAAACCAAAAGCTTCCAAAAAATACGGTAACCATCAAAACAATCAACCTTCTAAAGATATCGCGCGATTAATCAGGCGAGACAAGAGGGTTGCGTGGTACGAAGAACGTATGCGCATTAACAACAGGAGGTACCGTCGTTAAGTCTTATTTCCCTTCTGGAAAGCAATTGTTATCCCCAAAAGAGTTGCAGCTCCTGAGAAAACCTATTAAAAGACTACAATGATTGTAAACAAGATTTTTGCTATATATATCTGAGCGATAGGAATCAAGTCTAAATTCTTGGGAGTACCGAACCAGAAGAAAAAATCCAGAGTAAAAAGTCTCTCCCTGCAAATAAAATTTTATTTTAATCAATATTGGTAATGTTTTCAAGAAGTGCACTTGCCGAGGCATGAACGACCGTAAACAGCCGTGAGCATAAATGAAGTACATGAATTTTATTCAAAATGACGCGAACATTGTCAAAAAAAAAAAAAAATATATATATATATATATATATATATATATATATATATGATAATCTCAAGCATCAAAAATGTATTTATACTGTTTCCCGTTTCAAATATAACTAAACACAAGGGAAAAAAAACATTTTTAAGGACCACCTATATTTCGACTGTGTAGAACAGTCTTCCTCAGGAAGGGGGGGGGGGGAGGGGGGAGAGGACAGAGGGGGGTAGCCAAACTTTGCTTTAAACAAGACGTCTAGTAATTATTTTTATTAAAGAAAATGGGCTGTCAGAATTGTCACCGTGTGTCTTTACCTGAAACAGTTTTCATATACCACTTTCACTAGTGTTTCAATTAGTACCTTTGTAGTTTCGAGAGATTCGAATTCTACACAGGCGGGCACAGGACATGAGTTCCGCATATAACAATTTTAGCTTTTTGTCACTATTCGGGCGGAGAGTGCCGACTATAAAACGAAAGTTGAAAGCAAGAAAGTCCTGCACGTCGCCCTCCTCCATCTTGCTACAAATTATTACATAAAAAAATCTGTCAATACTCTTATTGATGATAAAAATTAGCCAATCGACGACCTTGGATTTTCACAGTTATTGTAAAAGAAATATGATAGACAAGCAACTCAACTCCAACTTTCAATTACATAGTTTAGTCGAATTTTTCGTTTGGGGTAAAAACGATTTTTTTTTTGCCCTAAAAATGTATCGAGCTGCCTGCTAGCTTGTCTCATCATGGTTACAAAATATATTTTTTAGGGTGCACCAGCCTATGCATTTCTGTGTAAAGTTTTTTTTTTTTATCGTTTTAAATTATCTTTCATTTACATTGCCAAAGGCGTAAATTGTTTCCCGCCACCAGCCTGCTCTCCACCGTATGCAGATTTTCTCTTCAAATTACGAAAACTTTTCCTCTTAACTTACAATATGACAATGTTTGAAAATCAACGAAAATTGAAAAACAAGTGCCTGTCATACCTCACACACAGGCTTTCCGCTCACGCCCGCACTGCACGCAAGTTGATGTTATATAATTTTCACGTGATATTTTATGCTTAGCAAGTTGTTTACAAGTTGTATCAGTATCTCGTTTAAAAATACATTGCACCACCGAGAACATTTCCGAAAGTCTTTTTCAGATATTTTAAGCCATTGAATGCTAAGATCAATAAAGACGAAGACGAACATTTGTGTCAGAACAAAACATTTTAAATATTCTTGGTTTTCAGTCACGCAAGTAAAAAAATAAAATCATCAACCATTCGATGGATAAAGTCAAGAAATTGAGATATTGTAGAATAGTAATAAATAAACAACATGCTACAGTCTCAGGGCTGTGCGGTATCCCGTACTCGAGTTTTTCGGCAAAAATTATAGAGTTTAGTATGGACACGCCATATTAGTGTCCCTCTGAGGGGCACAAATATGGCGGCAGGAAACGAGTGAAAACATCTGGAATTTACTTTTCGTATCTCAAAGGTTTTCTTCTTTCTTTTGAGCTTGCAAGCATTCACATAGACGCTTCTCTTGTCATGATGGCTTTTCAGACCTAAAAAAACACACGGGGAATCGATGTTTTGCTTGTGAGCAGACAGGTTTATGTCACACACTAATAAAATCTACAATTCAAATTGCTCTATTTTTAAAACAAAGCAAGCTACCGAGCTGAAAACATGCAAGCAGATACATTTCTAAAACGTCTTTTACGTGATGAAACTAAAAATGCAAAAGTCTGGTAAATTTTGAATTTTAGTTTTTTATGACGTCATGTGAAAACCAAGAATATACAGAATTAGGCCGGTCACACCTAAGGTGGCATTTCTTGACAAGTCTTTTGACAGTTTACACATCTTTGTGTGCAAAGGTGAACATTTCATTTGTGTGTGTGTGTGTGTGTGTGTGTGTGTGTGTGTGTGTGTGTGTGTGTGTGTGTGTGATGCATTGTCCTTGAGTTCAAACTCTTCTTCAAAACCACTTCAAAATATCCGAATTTATTCGATTTTTTTAAGTTCTGGAACGAAGAAACGTAGTGTGCATACCAAATTGCTCGATGAGACATTCTTAAGGTATTAGGATACCCAAAACGCTCGCAGAGAAAACCCCGGCAACCTATACATTTTCTGAAAGCTAAATATTTTTAGAACTCAATATCGAGATCAAAATTTTAGAAAAAGCAACCGCGTAATATATATTAAGAGGGAAAGCTAAATCCAAGGCCTCGCCTTAATCACGTTCGTTTCCCCCTCGCGAGAATTTGGAGCGATACGGTTGACATCGGAAATATTTCCTCACACTTCGCCCTCAAAAGAGGTGTCTGCGATTTTTCCATTTTTTCTTCGTTTTTTCCCTACACTCCCCTAAAGATTGATACTAAAAGTGTTCACGCTTTTGCGAGGACATCACGACAATAAACACAGTAGAGCTAAGATAATATTTCTCGAAAGAGTAATGATACCGAAGGCGATTAGAAGGAAGGCTTGCGTGCGCGCTTGTTTTATTGTGTTGAAATGCACGACTACGAGTTCATATAACACGTGACTTGCGGTGAATATTAGTTTATAGCGGCGACAGAACTGCTGACAGAAACTTGCCAGCGCATAATTAGCCATAACAGCATCACAAAAATAGTTTTTCGTAATTCTTTTAAAAAGTAAAAAAGCTTTTCTTCCCATTCTTTTTACAAAATGTTTATTCTAGTCTAACTGATTCGATCATGAAAAATCTAGTATTTTCAATTTCGGGAAAAAATCCGGCTATCCTTATACCTTAAAAACAGCAAGATTCCCCTCGTCGTCAACTGAAGGTCCTATTTTCTTAACAACTTGCTTTCATGGAGGGCTGTTTTAAGAGTCTTTCTGGTCACAATATTTACGATGAAACATGAAAATGGAAACCGTTTAGACAACAGTCTTACTTCGCTAACAACGATTCTAAACAACTTTGATTCCACTGACTGTTTGTAACGGGTTGATCATCATATCAGGATCAAAAATATCTCAACAAAACAACAGTAAACAACAGTATTTATATTGGATTCAGCTCAAATGACTTACCCGAGTAAGGATTCCAAAACAGTTCCCCTTTCCAATTGAGCTTCTAAGCACTCGCAAACGTTTTATTGGAAGCAAAATAAGCCTTCAGCAGAGTTCAAATCCTGAGAGTTACATCTGGCGATAATCAGCCAAGGAAAACTGACTGATGCCCTAATATATACTTGTACCACATGAGCCACGTGTCAACATATTGCAATATTAATATGGGGAATACAGCCCCCATGTCGACTTAATCTAAATTCAGTTCTAGAATGGCACATAGCGGGGCCAGATTATCCCTAACTTTTCATTTTCACCATCACAATTTGACAAACTTACCGCTATTTAACCACATTGCCTGTATATTGGCTGCCACAGTTGAATTCCTTTTGGCTTCACTTAATTTTAGCATGCGAAGGCTTGTCTGTACATAAAACAAAATACTAGCCACTGTTAAAATAACACGCCTGGTTTCACCAGCACAAGCAAACTCCAAAACGAAAGTCGAGTGCACCTGTTCAATTTGACAGTTCTGATGGTCATCGGTTTCCAAAACGTTCGGTATTTTAAAAGGAACTAATTACGTTAATGTAGACGTCCGCAGACGCATGTTTCAACTACGAGGTAGTTAAGTTGGTCAACAGTTGATTCTCGTGACGTAAGGTGATTCGTCACAATAGGCGAGTTTGGAATTGTCGAAAAACAAAAGAACCACGTCGAGGTTCAGGGGAATCATTTCGGTTTCCTTTGTTGTTAACAAAATTAAATATGCAAATTATTCCCCTGAAACTCGACTTGATTCTTTTGTTCTTCTACAATTCAAAACTAGCCGATGGCGTGGCGTATCCTTACTGTGCATAATTTACAATTATAGCATCATTTGGCGCGCTCTCGTGCGCGCGCACATTATAAACGTGCCGTATTTGCCTTGACATTAGGTATGTCAGCCAAGAAAACCCAAAATTGTAAGGTTTGCAGTTCTTAGTGGTAATTTTCAGTGTTAGACACTGCAATTGTATTCTCTCCCTTGCAATCTTTATCACAGTATCGCTCTTGGTTATCATGCCCGACTCAGCTTCGGTATTTTTTTTTTATTAAATCTCTTGATGAAGAAAAAATGATGAGGACGTCTACCTGAATCTATCAAATGAAAAAGAAGAAAATAAACACATGAATACGAAACTCAACTGATGTTGCAACTCCATACCTCAGAGAAAAGTTCAGCTGTGTGTTTCATTAAACGGAGTGTTTACTTCAGTGAGGGACAAAATTATCTTGTTTGATTATGACCTGGTTAGGAAAATAAATGGATTATGAACCAGCTGCTGTATGCTTATTACAAATTAGGCGACTGACATTTTTATGATCCATTCCAGGTTGTCTTAAGTGTCACTTCCTAAGCAGGAAACGCAAATTAATAGACAACAATTATATAACCTCCACATTTAAGCAAAAGATGACAGAAACATAAACATACAAAATCCCGCATGATTTATCTTCAAACAATTATATAGCTACTCATTTAACGAAAAATGACGAAAACAAAAATTCTGCATGACTTATGGACGTCTTGGCTAATTTTCGTAACTTTCCGAGTTGACGCAATATTCATTATGGAAAGTCATATACACGGGAATATATAATTATTGAAACCGAAAATACTAATAATGAATAAAAAGGAAGAGAAATACGCGATATCATTAATCCTGTTTTTCAGCGGCTGGTCTTCATCTGTTAATGGTACGTGTTGTTTTGTAAAGGTAATCACATGATTTCGAGTGCAATTTGGAATAAATAAGCACAAGTAAATTTTTTCAAAGACTAATTCGTGGTCTTTGAAAAAATTTACAAGTGCTTATTTATTCCAAATTGCACAAGAAAAATCATGTGATTACATATTAATAATGTACATGAAAAAATTGTGTTGTATAAGTAACGCATGTGAGTCATGCACAAAAATAATTTATTCATCACGCGCAGGTCAAAACAACAGTTTGTCAGTGTTTTTAAAGATTTTAAGCCGCAAAAACGGGCTGAAAAGTTGTAGGCTATAGCTATAAGCTTCTTTGTTTTTCAAGTGTCTATCAAGTGCTGTATAATCATTAACTTGAGTATTCTGGTTCATAGTCTTCGTCTTGTTTGTTGTTGTTTTCTCGGCCTAAAATGGCTTGAGCAAAGTCTTATATAAGTTCAACGGGCTTATAGCTTTCGATTTCGTCGACAATTCCCTTCTGTAGACATCACTTTCTCCAAACAGACAGCCGAAAAGCAGCATTAGTTGTTGAACAGCCATCTTTATTCTGCCAGTTAAGAAAATCCCAAATTGTAAGGTTTGCAGTTCTTAGTGGTAATTTTCAGTGTTAGACACTGCAATTGTATTCTCTCCCTTGCAATCTTTATCACAGTATCGCTCTTGGTTATCATGCCCGACTCAGCTTCGGTATTTTTTTTTTTATTAAATCTCTTGATGAAGAAAAAATGATGAGGACGTCTACCTGAATCTATCAAATGAAAAAGAAGAAAATAAACACATGAATACGAAACTCAACTGATGTTGCAACTCCATACCTCAGAGAAAAGTTCAGCTGTGTGTTTCATTAAACGGAGTGTTTACTTCAGTGAGGGACAAAATTATCTTGTTTTATTATGACCTGGTTAGGAAAATAAATGGATTATGAACCAGCTGCTGTATGCTTATTACAAATTAGGCGACTGACATTTTTATGATCCATTCCAGGTTGTCTTAAGTGTCACTTCCTAAGCAGGAAACGCAAATTAATAGACAACAATTATATAACCTCCACATTTAAGCAAAAGATGACAAAAACATAAACATACAAAATCCCGCATGATTTATCTTCAAACAATTATATAGCTACTCATTTAACGAAAAGTGACGAAAACAAAAATTCTGCATGACTTATGGACGGCTTGGCTAATTTTCGTAACTTTCCGAGTTGACGCAATATTCATTATGGAAAGTCATATACACGGGAATATATAATTATTGAAACCGAAAATACTAATAATGAATAAAAAGGAAGAGAAATACGCGATATCATTAATCCTGTTTTTCAGCGGCTGGTCTTCATCTGTTAATGGTACGTGTTGTTTTGTAAAGGTAATCACATGATTTCGAGTGCAATTTGGAATAAATAAGCACAAGTAAATTTTTTCAAAGACTAATTCGTGGTCTTTGAAAAAATTTACAAGTGCTTATTTATTCCAAATTGCACAAGAAAAATCATGTGATTACATAATAATAATGTACATGAAAAAATTGTGTTGTATAAGTAACGCATGTGAGTCATGCACAAAAATAATTTATTCATCACGCGCAGGTCAAAACAACAGTTTGTCAGTGTTTTTAAAGATTTTAAGCCGCAAAAACGGGCTGAAAAGTTGTAGGCTATAGCTATAAGCTTCTTTGTTTTTCAAGTGTCTATCAAGTGCTGTATAATCATTAACTTGAGTATTCTGGTTCATAGTCTTCGTCTTGTTTGTTGTTGTTTTCTCGGCCTAAAATGGCTTGAGCAAAGTCTTATATAAGTTCAACGGGCTTATAGCTTTCGATTTCGTCGACAATTCCCGTCTGTAGACATCACTTTCTCCAAACAGACAGCCGAAAAGCAGCATTAGTTGTTGAACAGCCATCTTTATTCTGCCAGTTAAGAAAATCCCAAACTGTAAGGTTTGCAGTTCTTAGTGGTAATTTTCAGTGTTAGACACTGCAATTGTATTCTCTCCCTTGCAATCTTTATCACAGTATCGCTCTTGGTTATCATGCCCGACTCAGCTTCGGTATTTTTTTTTATTAAATCTCTTGATGAAGAAAAAATGATGAGGACGTCTACCTGAATCTATCAAATGAAAAAGAAGAAAATAAACACATGAATACGAAACTCAACTGATGTTGCAACTCCATACCTCAGAGAAAAGTTCAGCTGTGTGTTTCATTAAATGGAGTGTTTAGTTCAGTGAGGGACAAAATTATCTTGTTTTATTATGACCTGGTTAGGAAAATAAATGGATTATGAACCAGCTGCTGTATGCTTATTACAAATTAGGCGACTGACATTTTTATGATCCATTCCAGGTTGTCTTAAGTGTCACTTCCTAAGCAGGAAACGCAAATTAATAGACAACAATTATATAACCTCCACATTTAAGCAAAATATGACAAAAACATAAACATACAAAATCCCGCATGATTTATCTTCAAACAATTATATAGCTACTCATTTAACGAAAAATGACGAAAACAAAAATCCTGCGTGACTTATGAACGTCTTGGCTCATTTTCGTAACTTTCCGAGTTGACGCAATATTCATTATGGAAAGTCATATACACGGGAATATATAATTATTGAAACCGAAAATACTAATAATGAATAAAAAGGAAGAGAAATACGCGATATCATTAATCCTGTTTTTCGGCGGCTGGTCTTCATCTGTTAATGGTATGTATTGTTTTGTATAGGTAATCACATGATTTCGAGTGCAATTTGGAATAAATAAGCACGAGTCAATTTTTTCAAAGACTAATTCGTGGTCTTTGAAAAAATTACAAGTGCTTATTTATTGCAAATTGTACGAGAAAAATCATGTGATTACATATTCATAATATACACGAAAAAATTGTGTTGCATAAGTAACGCATGTGAGTCATGTACAAAAATAATTTATTCATCACGCGCAGGTCAAAACAACAGTTTGTCAATGTTTTTAAAGTTTTTTAAGCCGCAAAAACGGGCTGAAAAGTTGTAGGCTCTTCCTGCATTCGACATTGCCTATCTATTCTGTTTCATTTTGAGGGAGCTCATAGCTTATAAGCCCAGTGGTTTCTTTATGAGCTTCCTCGCCATTTTATTTCAAATTTCATAATTTGGATATTTATATATATATACTTATAATTGAAATGGCAAAATAAACTGAACTGAACTGAACTGAACTGAAGGCTATAGCTATAAGCTTCTTTGTTTTTCAAGTGTCTATCAAGCGCTGTATAATCATTAACTTGAGTATTCTGGTTCATAGTCTTCGTCTTGTTTGTTGTTGTTTTCTCGGCGAAAAATGGCTTGAGCAAAGTGTTATATAAGTTCAACGAGCTTATAGCTTTCGATTTTGTCAGCAATTCCTTTCTGTAGATATCACTTCTCCAAACAGACAGCCGAAAAGCAGTGCTTTTCGCACCGTGCTCGTTTTTAGAGCTGTTTTTAGTTCCTCTGAGAAAGGAAACCTACTCAAAACGCCAGCCATTGTTTTATATATTTTCACAAACTTTAACGCGGCTCAAACTTACTGCGAACTTATTGCTATAGAAACGGCTACGATTTGATTGGCTAATTGAAATTTCTATTGTTTCTAAACCAATCAAAATACATTACACTGTGTTACAACTTTGCACTCGTCTTACAGGTTTTTGCACTGTGTTACAGCAAAACTGTACTGCTTTTTCAGCAAATCAGAATTGAGTAATTTTTTCGTGCATATTATTACTGTTTTAAGGCATATGTATAAGCTATGAGAGTTCACTTTGATCTCCATCTCATGTGTCGTTTTTTTGTTTGTCGAAACTTTCCAAAATGAGTTATGAATTTAAACCATAGAAAAAAGTAAAAACTAGTGTGACATGACTCTACCCTACGAACAGAGGCCATTCGATCTTCCTAGATAAGTCGGGAAGAGGAAAGGATCTCTGCCAGCCGCCTCGACTTTCCCTGTTGAGCATGAGTTAAATTCAAATGTAACCGATCCTCATTCAGCCTCGTTTTCATTAGCAATTAACTATTTAATATTGACAGTGCTCATCTCCCGCGATGTTTTTGCACTCAAGGATTCGTTGCAAAAAAAGCAACCAGTTCCAGTTTTAGTCCAGGCCGCGATTCTATTATGAAAACGACTTGTATTTTAGGTTCTTCTAAGACGTCTGTGAAAAAGGTTACGCAAAAAACATGAACTGCAAGAAACGATTCGGTGTGTTTGTTGTGCGGTATGTCGGCGCAGAACGACGCACATTTAAGTGGACCATCACACTGGCCTTCGAGATAAGTTACAGAGCATATTAGAGGAAAGTTTTGACTTAACTGTTCAGTCATGTGGTGTCTGTAGACCATGTGGCCGGCAAACGGAATCGTTGGATAAAAGGAACAGTGTGATCATTCAAATCACTGAATTACTGAAGGGAGCTCTTTTCAAAAGACTCCTTGTCCTGTCGCAAGACTATCAGTGTAAAGCGAGTCCTCACAAAATCAAGCCCATCGCCCAAAGCTCACAAGAAAATCCGCTCGGGTCGTTCATCGTTGTTATCGTCTGCCTTTAAACATGACGAGTTAGATTTTATGATTTCGACAGAGAAACGAAGGCCATATTTGTCAATAGACGAGTGCAAACAATGAACCATGGGCACCTATTTAGTCAGTAATTTCTAGCATGGCGCATGCGTTGTGGGCCGAAACCGGTCTGACAGGTTTCTAACCGCACTTCGGTGGATGAACGGCATATCAAAGAAAGTCGAGGTAGTTGGCAGAGGTCCCTTCCGCTTACCAACTTATCTAGGAAGATCGAAGGGCCTCTGCTCGCAGGGTAAAATGGATTAAGGAAGAATGTTAAAAGATGACGAAATCACAGAGGCATAGCTCGTGCCTATATGGCCTATACGGGGATGTACCGCTGGATAGGGTATGGTGTTTGGCCCCTCTGCCCTGAACAGGGGATATAATTTTTAGCGAGTCTGTCCTTATCAGGGTCTGGACCTGTCCTAGACAGGGTATCGCTGCAAGACTGTCGTTGAGTATTTAAAAATCCGAAATCGGAAACGTTTATCTGTATTTATTTAGGTCATCAGTTAACAGTAAATCATTTTCAGGACTAGATATTAGCATTGACGTTTTAAACATAGAAGGAATTGTCCTACACAGGGTTGTCATTCCAGGTTATTTTGGTCCAAAACAAGGCCTGGGTTTCCCCCAGCGGCACCCCTATACCCAAACATGGGTCAAGTACCTTACTCGGGCGCGAGACCGCAAGAGGTGCGCTTGGACCCTAGGTCCAGGAGTGAAAGCTGAAAAAAAGTTTCAATTTGAAATTAACAACACGTTACAAGTTATTCCCGTAATTCCCGTAGTGACATAACTTGGGGAACTACGAAAGGTCGAGTTTTAATGCATACAAATACATCACCTCGTTACGGATCCTTCAAAACAACAGTTAATGTAGCCAATTATTATTGGTCACACAAAAACTAACTTTTCTTTTTGCAAATAACGCTTCAAATATTTTTGTTTCAAAAGAGGAGATTATTCGTTTCGTGTCCATTATGTATAGAGGCATATTTGGCCCAAAATTCGAAATTACATGTAACTGCATGTGGGTGGTTTAGAGAGCGACGCAAACAGATACAAAGATGGCCAGAGCCCCGAAAACGGAGCACGAGACTACCGTTCACAGAAAACTAACTAGTTCCAATATCTCAAACATCGGACGGCCGGGGCTCTGAGGGCGGAGCACGGGCTTGCCATTCATCAGGCAAAACGGATTTCAATATATCGGGCCTTTCGGGTTGGTGTTGCAGGAATATTATATTTTCTTCTACTCGTTGTGGGCTGGGGAGGTGGGGTAAAGGAAAGTTGCGTGACTTTGTGTTAACTGCCATTCAAGGGTTGTGCGACGGAACTGTGAGCCGCATGCGCTTTTTTCCGTCGGATGCAGTGACTGGTGACTGTGTGGGCGTTCTGCTTCTGTTGTCGGATCCCGTTTTCTGTTTTCATGGATGTTTTTGGTCGCCTTTTGGGTCGTCAGGAGGGACGTCCGGTGGATGGCGGGGCTGGCCGGGCTTGCTTTGAATACTGGCGCGGTTTTCGGTGGTCTGCAGGTCACGCGTTGACCTTGCGTTGCCGTGTTTGGGATGGCGGGAGGTCTCTATTTCTATTTCTGTTTTGGTAGTTAAAGCCGGAAAATGGAAAAATGAAAACTTGATAGACGCCTTGGCCATTTTCCATTTTTCCATTTTTGAATCAAAGGATGGAAAGATGAAACAAGAAAGATGTCAAATTTCCCCACCACAACCAAATACACCCACCAACCGGCCGCGGATTTTTAGAAAAATATTTTGTTTGCTAAAAAAAATGCAAAAATGTATAAGGGAAACGACTCAGACCACTTAGACTTAGTCTGTTTAACACGATTTCCCCGTCTTCTTCCTCTACCACCTCTTCCTCTACCTTGACGGTTACACGGAACAGCTTCCCGACCATCGCCACGTGCGTTTTGTTGTTGTTGCTCCGGTTCGATCAAATCTTGTTCACCGCCTTCGTCTGAATCGCCCGTTTCCGAATCCTCCTAGCTACTTGGCTCAACATCACTGTCGTCCCTCCAATCATCGATGTCCGCGTAAAGTTCGGAGAAAGCTTCCCCTCTTGTCATCATCTGTCCGCCTCTTCGAGCCGCCATTTTGAAATGCTCTTAAAAAGGGGCGACCTGCACCATTTGCAACACCTCACAAGATTGGTTCAAAACAACAATAAACAAAGAATTAAAACAATGGAACCTAGCCATAAAACAATAGAGGTGCAACTGATAAAGATCCAGTGAAATTAGAGGTTTCAAAGAGGTGCAGCCCTACCCCTCAAAAAATTTGCAAGGTACTATATCAGGTCAGCGGCTTTTCCACATTAGTGCCTGACTTTTCTCAACAACCATATTAAATTTATCTATGCAATCTTGAACGACCGGACAGCGAGTCAAGCTACTTGTTTGAGGACGTTATATATACGTCCTGGGTCGATACGTGACATTCTGGAGGACGTATATATACGTCCTTGGTAGGGAAAGGGTTAAAACCGGAAAAATGGACAAATAAAATAACTAATGGCGGTTATTTCATTATCTCGGAGTTCTGATTTTTGCCGAAGGGGGGGGGGGGGGATGGGAGGATTCCCAAAGGCTGTTTTTTTTTTGTGCTCAGTTCATTTTTTCGCAGCTTAAAGTGGGGTTGAAAGGTGGGGGGAAATGGGAAGATTCTCGTCCTTTTGTCCATGTTGGATTGTTTAGCTGTTTTCAGAACTGATAAACTGAAACTCAAAATAAACAATTAGCATGCACAAAAGTTGGTTTTTCTGTTTTGGTAGGGAGGATGAAAAATTGGATTGGCCGAACCGTGCACTGTCCCCTCGCCGTGGCGACGTGTATCAGATTACACGAAATGCAAATCAACGAAAAGTGTTCTAAAATTCAAAATAACAATACTTTGGTTGACTTGAAAAAAAATACCTAGTGCCTATGAGGGTTGCCAGCCTACAAAATAGTGTTAAATTGTGTTTTATACACCAATACGGACTTTGAGAACAGAGGACGCGGCCTGAAGTGATTTTTCCAATTTCTGTTGAAGGGCGCAAGCGCGCGGCGTTGTCTCCCCATCTCGACCACGCGACCTAAGGAGATTTCATGCTGTGCGTCAAACGTGAGTATTTAGCTTTGTTTTATAAAACAAATCAGCCTATTTTCACCATTTTCTCGAGAGACATTTGATGCTTATTGCCTCAGTTTTAAAGATAAGTCTTCAATTTTGAAGCGGAAAGAATCGAAGTTGAATAATCTAAAACGTTTTGTTCTTACCAGGGGCCGGTTCCTGAAAGGTGTAATAATTCAAGGAATAAATCTGCCTTAATCCAGGAACACCTTTTGGAAGAAGGCATATTCATCCCTGGGATAGAGACGCCTTCCATGAACCGGCCCCAGGTCAACAAGCCAGTGACAAGCCCAAGTTAAAGTTATTGCGACAGCCGCTTCCAACAGACCTTCAAAGTAAGTCATCTAATTACCTTTGAAATCTATCACGAAATTACATTGTATTTCCTCTGATTATGAAGAAAAGTATTACCAATTTATTGTTATTATTATTATTATTATTAATTATTGTTATTATTCATGACTTCCGTTATTTTCATTTTCCGTCGTCAAGAAATCTTGTCTTTATTTTTATGTAGTCTTCTTTTTGTTTTGGATTAATCCAACATGTTAGGCAATGAATAAGAATAAATACTTTAATGGGTGTTCCGCCAACAGGAAGGTTGATTTTAGTTTTGTAAATAATTTAGCTCAGGGT
The DNA here is from genome assembly GCA_016490735.1 of Pachyseris speciosa. Classification (NCBI taxonomy): domain Eukaryota; kingdom Metazoa; phylum Cnidaria; class Anthozoa; order Scleractinia; family Pachyseridae; genus Pachyseris; species Pachyseris speciosa. The sequence continues at coordinate 154,778 of JAEMWC010000692.1, forward strand.
ACCTTTTTAATCAAAGAAGAGACCTGACTAGATCCAGGCTCGTTAATTCCTAAAGTTCTGGAAATTGAATTTTCTGATATTGAGTATGATGTAAGCTCAACTTAGTAACTTTCTCTAATCACAAGAAGGAACAGAATTTTTTCTTTTATATTGAATATTGTAATATGTTGTATGATTTAAAAATGTGAAAGTTATATTTCAGCTGTGGCATTTTTGTCATTTTGGTATCTCAATTGTTTTATCCTTTTTTTTTTTCAGTTAAATTGATGCTATAAGCCATAATTAAAAATGGAAAAGCAGTTCAGAAAAATCAAAGCTAACCAAAGAAAAAAGACCTAAATGGGTTGAACATGTTGTCTATCCCATGTTGATATCCTGGAGTTTTGATTTTGTTAATCTGCAAATTCAAGACTTCATTTGCATTTTTTCTGAAAGCGTGAAATTGAGAATGAGGTCTCTTTTTCACCTAACGCGGGGGATAATTTGTGAGCTTTTGGTATTGTTAAACGAAAACCTTACTATCTTTACCCTGCGAGCAGAGTCTCCTTCGATCTTCCTAGAAAAAATCGGGAAGAGAAAGGAGACTCTGCTCGCGGCCTGCACAATTCCTATTGAGCATGCTCCAAATTCAAATGTAACTGGCCTTGAGTTAATCATCAAATCTTGAAATTTGACACAACGTTGTTCCCGTGAGTACTGTCATTTCCTCGATATATGCGCGAAATGTGATTTTCAAAATGCTTTCAACCCCGGGCGATTTAATCTTGGATTTGCCTGGTGTTTTAAGATTTCCGAAAACTCCCGTGAAGAAGTCGACGTCAAAAGCGAAAGACACAATTTGTCTGATATGTGGAATTTGCCTAATTGGCGAACGATGTACATTCATGGAGCAAATTCGAGAGCTTCGTGGAAAATATTATTTGTCTTGTCGAAAGAGTAGCATCAGTGTGAAGCGGATGTCGAATTAAGCTATCCCGTCGCCAAAAGCCAAGCAAAAGCCTCGCCATCGCCGGTTGATAGCCTCCGCTTCAAGAGAAGACGACGACGATCTAATGGCATGTTTTCAATCATTTCTCGACGAAGTCGCCATGGAAGGATCTGCGAGACATACGTATCGTTGCCACACAGACTTTGATTGTGGTTCTGTGAGGCTTGTAATTGGTCGGAATTTAACTTAAGTGCTAGCACATTCACGGCTCAAATACTTTGTACCGAATCCGGTTGTAAACTACATGCCTTGGGAGCGAAAAAAGTCAGCAATTCTTACGCTTGAGCATGTGCACCAGGGGCAAACCGGTATGACCGGTTTGAAACTGGACTGACTCATCCATGTTTTTGGATGATCGGCGTATCAAAGAATATGCAGGCCGCGAGCAGAAGTAGTATAGTGTTTGGGGGAACGAAATCAATTGATTTCGTTTTCCCCAAACACTATACTACTCGCCTTCTGGTCTCGTATTCTGGAATATATAGTTATTTAATTTGATGGAATATATAGTTGTTCAATCTTATATAATCTATAGTTGTTCAATCTGATGGAACCAAGGTCAGCACACTTTTGAATTTATGGTTCAATCTGATGGAATCTATAGTTTATTATAAATGCGTGACTTTCTCGGAAAAATCACCAAGCGTGACATTCTCGGAAAAACAGGAAATGAGTCATCACCTATAGCTATTGTTTCTCACGTGGAACCATCCGATGGTTTATAAAAATGAAATCTCATATAATAGTATAGAAATGAGTTGTAATTCAGTAATTCACAATGAATTGAAAAATATGGGAGAATTGTCATGTTATTTTTGTGATCAGCTATTGGTCAAAGTTGTTAAAAGTGTGAAAGCACCTTGCTGTGATAATCAGAAAATGTTTAACGATGATGGTGAAAATGTTTGTCTAAATTGTGGTTCAGTTCATGGTTATGATTATTGTAAAGAGTACGTTGACTTTCATAATGATATGTATAAAATACGGCGAAAATCTGTATATCATCGGAAGTACCATATTGAAAATGTGATAAATGGTATATGTCGCAAGAATGGATTTCGAATTTCTGTAAAAGATAAGGGTAAAATATTGAAAATATTCGAAGAGATAGACACTGTCCTTCCTTTGGTGAATAAGAATCGTAAAAGGATGATAAGTACGAAATTTATGCTTAAGCAAATATTTTTAATGCTTGATCTTCCATTTGATGAAATAATAGTTACTAGATCAAAAAAGACGCTTGGATTTTATGATCGATATTGGGTTGACATTCTAATGTTGAGATTTGATAAGATTATTCGTATTATCAAGCAGTGAATTTTTCATCATATTTCAGTAGGTACTTATCAATAATTGGACTATTATCAGTCACATAATCATCGATATTCTTCATTGAGATTTGTATACTTGAAGCATCAAAATCACCACTTCTCAACTTGTCTTTTATTGAATTGAGTAGATGTTGATAGCTTTGATAAGCATATGTGCAATTTTGGATTTTCAAATCTAGGTTTTTATGCTTCATCCACCCTTGTATCAAAAGTGCTGCTGTACTGATGGCTACCAAACTAACACCACCTCTTGCAACGCTTGTGGCGAGACCTCCAGTTGCAAAGATGATGGACAAGGAATTCCCCAGTAATTTCCATTTTTTGAACCGTTTAACAGCCTGTTTATGAGCCCAACACTTTCTGTGATATGTTTGGTAATAGGCTTTTAATTCATTTATCTGATCTTCTGTTAATTCACCTGAAATATGGTTCCAGCTGAATATGCTTTTTCGCTCTTTCATACATATATTTTATATAACTATTCTCTTGAATATGCAATAAAGTATTCCAGAGATCTGACCACATAATGGAGATCTTTTTCTTCGCTTTGGTGTAAGGTACTTAGGTATGGCATAACAATATCCACGGTCTAATGAATAACTGTTATAAAATCTTCCATACGCATCATGAAGTATACCATGTGTTTGTAATGTATCAATCCATCCAAGTGTATGTTCCAAGAAATGTGTCAAGCACCCACTACCTGGGCCAATAAGTCCAATATCCCTGTGAGTGTGTAAAATATTGCTTATCGAAATTTTTACATTAAAATGCTTGTGATACAGATATTGGTATACCAAAGCTGATTTTAAAATTGCATCATCGACTTGAATAAATTGTTGTTTAGTTTCATCAAAAAAGAATTTAACATATTTGATTGCTTCTTCTATCATATATTATATCGTTGCATTAAAACGCTGTGATGATCCAAAATTGTTTTTTCATCTAACATGAAATCCAAGTACACACAGAAAAAAATAACACTACCGTCAAGAGGTGCGATAGAGCTTGGATTCAAATCACCGAAAGTCATTTGTGTGCTACCAGTTCTGTTAGCCGCTGTAAAATCTGCCATATGTTTTCCATTCCAATAGATCTTGCTGGTATTGGTATTTGGAGAAGATAAATTATCCCAATGAACGGACAAGCAGTGCCAAACATTAATCTGCCCCAAGTCATTTGAGGAATAATCTGATATCTTTCTGAAGTTCTGTATGGATGCATCAGGACCGAAATACACACAATTCTTTTCATCAACACCACTTATAGCTAAATTTGAACCATTGTAATAGCTGACAAACTTATCATAACCTCCATTATCATGACCAAAAAGCCCATTTTTCCATGGATTTCCACCTGCATTTGAATTTAATTTATAAACAATGAAGATATTAACAACATCATTATTTAAATTGATTTGACTTATCATTCTCTGTGATCCATCAAACTTGAAAAAATACCGTCCATTATGTTTATTAGCTTTGGTACAAACAGTGGGTCTTATGTTTAAAGTTGATTGTGTTGCATTATTTTCTTCATTCGAGAGATCGTACAATGTTTCAACTTTTCTGTCTGCATTCATATCTAGAAAATTATTATTTGCTCTGTCGATTTGAAACCGCATTTCGAATACAATCTAATGAATTCAGAAACCCACAAATCCAAAAAACTATCTCTGACAATATCTGAAACTTGTGATTTGATAACAACATGATCAGAATCATTGCCTGCTTTTACATTAGTCAAATGTTTGTTTCCAAGATCATAGTGACCATCTTGTGTTAATGTAAAACCAATTCCTTTATCACCTTTATCACCTTTAGGACCAATTGCACCAGCATCACCTCTATCACCTTTTGGGCCTCTTTCACCAGTTCTTGTACTATCTTGATTTTGTGGAGAATTAAAAACTCCCATTATAATATTAATTTAGATTAATTCATGACCACTTCAAGTGTGAATGTTGTATCAAATGCTCCACTATTGGGATGTGAATAGTCAATTATAAAATAGCCTCTCGATAATGATTTATTGACTGTAACTGTTCTTATGTTTCTACTCATAGAAGAACGTCTGTATTCAAAAATTGTTGCTGGTAATGGCAATGGCCCAGCGCCTTCATTCTTTTTCTTGAAGTAGAACATTCCGGGTTTTGTTCCTTGTATTATATACATATTCTTAATACGAAAGTTATTGTTATGAATAACTAAAAATTCGGCGCCATTAATTAATACAGGCTTCAAAGTATTCTTATTATGTCCTTGTTTGGCTTTAACAAAGCAATTTAAATATTGTATTTGACCAATTATTCCATTCCCATTCAAATCTAGATCACCTCCTAATTTTGGCTGATAGAGAGCAAATCCTCCGAGATTGAAAGCTGTTTCCATAATTACACCTGTAACGCTTGAACGAAATAGATTCAAATGATTATTATGAATTCTATTGCCATTTAGATTTAAATCACCACCAAGTTTAGCCTCACTTATAAGAAAGCTGTTCATATTAATATTATTTAGCATTGTCAATTCACCATTTTGACCGTCAAATAAGTTTGATGAATTATTAATCAAATCATGCCCATTCAAATCTAAATCAGTTTGTAATTGTATTTTTTCATTTACGATTTTATAAGCTTCTGCGAGGTCGTAAAAACCTTGATGGAACGTCTACAGCTTCAAAATCAATACCATATGCAACACAATGAACTTTGTACTTATTTGGAAAAGTTGGGTTAGCATTAATATGAATCGTACAATATAAATATTCAGGTGGTGAACTTACTGAAGGTTTTTCAATCCATAATAAATATCTCGAATGATCTTCATTTCTGTTATCAAATTTTCTCCCTACAGTTTTATGAATTGTAATTCCACCAGTTGCACTGAATGTTACACTACTAAGATTCATTCCTTCATAATCAGGAAATAGCCATTCAAGAATGAAAGTGTATTTTCCATCTTTTATTGTGTACATATTAAAACCAATTCTGGCTCTGTAAAAATGATTAGCTTCTTTATTCAAGTCTACATCAATGACCTTTTTTGAAATCAAATGTGGTGAACGAGGTAAATTGACATATCCATTAACTTTCAAGCCATATTCAGTACTGACTTCATCGATATCATTCATCAAATATTTGAAAGCATTCTTTGGATGAGAAGCAGATGAAATATGACTTTTTTCTAATTGATCTAAATTTACGGCATCGGTTTTATTTGTTCCTTCTTTTAAGTTAATGATTTTATGCCCTCCAAGTTTCATATCCGCTGCCATCGCATTTGTTCCATTCAATAATAAAGCGTTTGCTCTAATAACTATTCCAGCTCGATTTAAAACTCTGAAGTTCACAGCATCAGTTTCATCTGACGGGTCCGCTAAATTCGTCACTCCATTTCCACTCATTGACAAATCGCCATACATTGCAGTCGAACCGTCTCGTCGGAGAAAATAGTCATCGGAATACCTTTTTGTTACCGCATCGTCTGCGTTGACGGGTGGAGCAAGATCAGCAATGGTATTGTTGTTCATATTCAGATTTTGTTGTGCAATCGTATCGAGTTTGGTTTGCAACCTCTGGTCCACATAACTTTTGTTTACAGCATCTTGTGGGTTTGAGGGGTTATCCTGCAGGTTGAGGATTTTGTTTAGTTTCATGTCAATATTACTACCAAACGCAACATGGCCGTTTTCAATTTCATACGCTGGGTCGTGCACAAAGTAAGACAAATTGGTATGATAGCCATAGGCCCCATAAACGATGATATGTGTTTTGGTGTTAGACGCAGGAGCTGTGCTGGAAAGTTCCACCTTAATCGCAGCTTGACCACCACTTCTTTTTTCTATCTGGAAAAGTTTTTTCATGTAACCATCAACGTGTGGAGTTTTGAGGAAAGCTTTTTGAAACGGCTGTCCCACCTCACTTAAGTTTATAGAGCGAATGGTTAATTCAATTGTTGCACTTCTAGGGTCAGATGGTGAGTAAAACTCAGTGACAAATGTGTACCGTCCTTTTGTCAAAGGTGTCAAATCAAAACGAATTTTGGATGTAAAGTTACCACTATGTGAAATGATAAAAAACAATGAGGACTTATTTATGTGGTATGGTGATCTATCAAAATTCTCAATTTGAAGGTTTGTTGCATCACTGACTGCAGAAGACTTGGATATGTCTTTTAACAGAAAAGCGAATGGGTTGCGTTGAGTACCAGATGCTGAAAGAACAAGGTCATCAACATACTTTTTGTTGGCAGAATCTTTGTCAGAAGTTGGAGCCCCAACATTTGTTATTTTGTAGTCATCCATGTTCAGATCACCCTCAGCTGGGTCAGTTCCATCTCTTTTTAAGCAGCTTGCAATTTGAGAGTCAACATAGCTTTTGTTTGTGGAGTCTAATATATCAACAGGATATTTCATGTTTTTGACAATATTCCGTCCCATGTCCAAATCTCCAGTCATTGCAACACTTCCATCTTTTTTAAGAAATGGAGAAACATCAATACCAGCAATTTCAGTATCAACATACTCCTTCGCGTTGAGGAATGATGAAACAACAAGGTCATCAGTATACACCTTTGTGGCAGCATCTTTGTCAGCAGTTGGTTCTGCTACATTACTCGATTTTTTTGTTTTGGATATCATAATTACCATCATGTGTAAATCTAATTCCAAAACCTGTATCACCTTTATCACCTTTTGGACCCCTTAGACCAGTATTACCTTTCTCACCTTTAAAACCAAATGGGCCTCTAGCACCTGTATCACTTTTATCACCTTTTGGACCAATTAGACCTGTATCACCTTTTGGACCAACAGGACCTGTATTACTTTTATCACCCTTATCACCTTTTGGACCAATTAGACCTGTATCACCTTTTGGACCAACAGGACCTGTATTACCTCTATCACCTTTTGGACCATCTGGGCCTCTATCACCTGTATCACCTTTTGGACCTATATTACCTTGATCACCTTTTGTACCAACAGGACCTGTATTACCTTTTGGACCTATATCACCTTTATCACCTTTTGGACCAATCGGACCTGCTGGACCTCTTTCACCAGTTTTTGTTTTATCTTGATCTTGTGGAGACTTAAAAACTCCCATATAATATTAGATTAGATAACACAGTGAAGTTTGATCTATCTATCTATCAATTACCATTGTTGTCATTGTTGTCATTGTTGTCAACTTTTGGAAGACTGATTTCAATTAATTTCGGAATACACAATGGAGCTGCCATATACTATTAGATTATATTAAACCATAAAATTTTCTCTTCACCGTTTTCATAGGCTTGTCAACATAACAGAAAGAATAAGGTTTCTTGGTTGCCTCAATGTATTTCTGCTTGTCTATTCCAAGTTCTTGTGCAATAATGTTTCTCTCTCTTGTGGATGGAAAATCATAAAGGCAGAAATGGCTACAATTAAGTCTAACAGATTTTGGGCATCCATAGAATGATTGTGTGAGATATATGACAGAACAGTTTTTCTGTCTCCCTTGAATGAAATAGCTTATGATTTGATCTTGTTTTTTATCAGTCACAAAATCATCAAACACAACCAATCGTTGTAAATCAGTGTCTTTAATCTGTTCAACAGGTGATATTTCATCTTGGCTGCATATCAATACAGGATATCCAACTTGCCTGCTTATTTCATCCATGACTTTCCGCAGATATTGATATTTGTCTTGATCCAAGTTTTTGGCATAAAGATGTATCTGATCATAATAAACCAATGGTTCCATAATCAGATGCATGAACAATGTTGTCTTTCCAGATCCAGAATTACCAGCCAATAACATTCTAAATGTATCTTTTGGCATATACGGATACAACTGTCTGAATGAATTATTTGAATTCTGAATGATATCATAATTTGGAATTTCCATATGTTAATAGTTTAGATTAGTCTAACACAATTGTATATGGATATAGAACGAATGAAAAGGCTTCTTAAAAGTGGAATTGAAGCTGGAAACAAAACAAGAGAAGTTCGTGATGTTTTCAAGAATTATGAATACAGAAAACAGGATGCATATGATACAACATCAGAATTACTGAAACCCTCTATTGATGTCCAGAAGAGTGGGAAAGAAATTGTTGACAAAAGACAGGATGAAGTTATTGAACAGTTGAAACAAAATCAACTGGCTTTAACACAAGGACTTGATGATGTTATGGAATCTAATCGTGAGCAATTGCAATGGATACAGAACTTCCTAAAGCCATTGAAGCACCAGAAGATAAGGATGGGAAAACCACCATATTAGCGATCGATAACAATTTCAACAAAGATGACAGAATTATATTAAAAAATAACAAGCTTTTGAAACCAAACGATTTAACTCAAGTCAGCCCACAAAAACTTCTTGAAGAAAAGAAAAAAGCTGCAGATATCGCCAAAATGCTAGGACCTAGAAAAGCATATGCAAAAACATCAGAAGATAAACAATCTTATGATCAAGAATTAAAAACTTTGAAGAAATACAGAGGAACGATTGCAGATGTATTAGCTTCTTACAAATACAAAACAGGGCAAGGAATGAGAAAGAGAAGACAATGTGAAGATATTGCATACATTAAGCAGATTGGGTGTTATTGGAACTAATGCGCTAAATAAAATAATGATGAAATATCTCGTGTAAAAGTATATGACAGAAATTTCATTACGATTCAACAGTAAAAACAGAGACAAAATTGGTGTAAGTAAGAGTCATGATTTTGAAAAAAGATTCAATACACCTATCATATTATCGCATGATTTGAAACATGAAATGGCAGTGAATGTTATCAATATGACATACAGTTGGTACAACATCAGAGAATTTTTTGGGAATAATCAAATGAAATATAGCCACGACAAAGGTGCAAACTGGGAAACAATAACATTCGTTGATGGGATGTATTCATACGACGATATCAATAGTTACATTCATGAGTATATGAGAAAAAACAGCCATGTACTGAATCCATCTGAAACAGACAAATCAAAATTCAAGTATGGTATTAACATGTATTTCGTTTTGTCAACATATCGCATTTTGATTGAACTTGATGAAAACTATCGAGTGGATCTGAGAAATCTTGATTTCAGAAAACTTATCGGTTTCGATTCAAAATTAGTTTCAGCCACAGAATATGGAACAAATCTACCTGATATTACAAGAGGAGTAGATGAAATTTATATCAATTGTGATATGGTGATAGATAGCATTGTTGATGGAAATAGCACAAATACAATCGCTGTTATTCCAGTCACAGATCTCGTCAGAAGTTTACCTTTCACTTACAAACCTCGTTTTCTTTCATGGAATCCTATCTCAACACACACAATCAGCTCAATACGTTTTTATGTCACTGATTCTTCTAGACAACCGGTTGATTTAAATGGGATAGATTGGTATATTGAGTTATTCTTGAGAGGGACAGAATTATAAAACCTAATAGTATATGAAACGGTTTGAGTTTAAAAAATATGAACAACATGGTGAAGGTATTGTGACTGATGTGATCATAACAGTTGGGAAAAAAGCAGCTGAAAAAGCAGCCACAACAATTGGTGAACATGCTGGCAAAAAAGCTGGTGACAAAATCATAGAACTTTTGAAAAAGAGAAAAAGTGGAAACAAGAGTGGAACTGAGAGTGTGAGCCAGACTGGTGGTTTAATCAAAAGAAAGAGAGGCAGACCTCGTAAAATCAAATAACTTTTATCTAACACAATAATATATGTCAAACTATCGTGACTCAAAATATATCGAAAGATATGAAGATGTAGTGTTCGAACTAGAGACAGCACTTAATACTGTAGTAGCAAACAATGCTCATCAGAGGAAAACAGGTTACCGTTTCGTTGTTGATAACAGTGGAGAGACTACACCATTTGATTGGTACAATGCCCGTTTGAATGTTGATTTTATTGTAAAGAAGCTTGCAGATGGAGCCGCCATTGCAGAAAATGATAGAAATGGTATCGTTAATTCAGTTCACGCTCTTATAAACACTCTTAATGTAAAAATGAATGGTATTGATGTTTATGAGTGCAGAGATTCCAACCAAGCCACAAATATTAAGTCGTTGCTTGAGTATTCACAAGGTTATGCTTCAAGTCAAGGAACAAATGAGTTTTTCTATCTTGACACCAACAGGATTGCTGATGACAGAGTTGCTCAGGTGGCTACTTATAACAAAGGTTTCGCAGCTCGCAAAGCACCGTTGAATACTGCTGCAGAGCTTGCATTGAACAGATACGGTTTTTTCAAGAGCCTTTGGGATGACTTTTGCCAAACTCTAAATTGGAGGTTAACTTGACACTTGAGAGTGATGACAATATGATTTGGCAAGCTCCTGATGATTGCCGTGTGGTACTAACTAAATTTCAGCTTATTGTTCCTCGTATTATTTTTAATTCAGCGGGAAAGTCACTGTACATGAGTAAGTATCTTGACAACAGAAAGTGGACTTACATGAGAGAAATGGTTGAAAGAGGCAATTCAACAAGACAACAGACAGCCAATTTCCGTATTTCCACAGGAATAAACAAACCCAGGCATGTCTTTGTATTCATCATCAATGATGCTAATGATTCTGATCAGACAGCCAATAAATTTCTCTATAACACCTTTTCAGTTGCAAATGACCAAACTTTGAATGATTGTTATCTTGAGGTTGGCAATGGTAATGATTATCCAGAGGTTCATTATAAACCATCAACAGAACCGACAAGAGTATTTAGAGATGGTTTGAAATATGTTCAAGCTGTAAATGATTTCAGTGAAAGTACCCTTCTTAACAGGGGCAATTTCGGTACAATATTCCCTTTCATTTATTTTGATTTGACGAAACAGAAACAGGATATCAAAGATGGAATGACAAAACTGACTTTCAAATACACTTTGAGTGGGGCAACAGATGCTGATTACAGTGTGTATGCATTGGTCCTCTATGAGCAGGATATTGAGATGAGAAAGACTGATGGTAAAATCGTCTTGAGATCTATGTAAATGGAATAATTAATTGGAAATAATTAATTAAATTAAATAAATTGAATAAAATAAATAAATTAAATAAATTAAATAAATAATTAATCAAATGTTTTATATTAAATACAATTTAGTATAAACATATATTATATGACTACTTATCATCCACATGGAGTGAGACTGTCAAAAAGTCAGAAACAAAAGCTAGCAAAAGCTTATGCAACAAATTCACCTGTAACATTGACGTTATCGCATAATGAATTAACAGGTAATGATCAACTAATGTTGACTAAGAGACAAATCAACAAACTGATTAAATCAAATAGATCAGGAAAAGGTTCAGACATCAAGATATCAAAAAATCAAATCAGAAAAGCTGTTGTAGAAGGAGGTTCTCTTTGGTCCAGTCTTTTTTCACTTGGAACAAAACTATTGCCATATGCAACTAAAGCTGTAGCTAAGGCAGCTCCAGCATTGGCTACAGGTGCTCTTTCTTCATTAGCAAGTCTCGGTGTTGACAAACTATTTGGGAAGAAACAAAGTGGAGGATTTCTTATTCCTAATGCCAATTTATCCCAATTATTGAATGTAGGAAATTTATTGAATACGAGACAGATGGCAGATATTATTCAAAAAATGCAGTATGGTGGAGACGTTGTTATTCAAAACCAACAAAAACACAGATTGGAAATGGTATTGGAACAATACTCGCCCGTATTGAAATTCCTTTGGCCATAGAAGCAATTAGAAAATTAACTGGAAAAGGTTTGCATGTTGAAAGCAGCCGTCCAAGACGGTCATTACCAGTTCATGTTCCAGATTCCATTGCAGTTAATAAAAGTGGTGGGAAACATGTTATGATGCCATGGCGATCCCCACCTGTTATTGGTACATGGGATAACCCCATCGGTTATGGAATGAAAAAAAAAAAAGAAAAACCAAAGGAAAAGGACTTCCACTGGGCAAAAACAGTCCATTCAATTCAATCCCCATACTAGGAACCATTTTGTAAATAAACCCTTATCCAACTTTGATTTAATCAGTTGGGTTAAACAACTTGGAATAAAACATTTTAGAGGAGTATTTTCAAAAGACAATCTGCCAAACCTGATGAGAAACAATGAATGTGGAATAGTCAATCTCGACAGTCAGATTGGACCTGGTACTCACTGGGTATGTTATCGAATTGGTGATAGATACTGTTAATACTTTGACTCATTTGGTTTAATGATGCCAACAGAAGTAGAGAAATACATGGCTACAAGTGGAAAACAACTTGAATACTCTGGAGATGAGATACAAGAAAGGGATTCAGTATTGTGTGGATATTGGTGTTTGTACTATCTTCTTGAGAGACAGAATGGTAAATCGATTCTGGACACAATACATAATGCTGATTTTGATCCCACAGACACAAGTGTCAATCACAGGTTTATCATGAATTATTTCAAAAAATATGTAAATCAATTACATGAATAAATTGGAAGAGGTGGCTGTTAAATTGAGTGAATGGCAAAAGAATAGAATTTACAAGGCACAACCAAATAAAACAATCATAATAAATCTGAAAAAAGATTGTCTTGAAGGTTCTGACAAAATTCTTGTGAACAGAATTACTAGTTTGATGATTCAAGACAGAAAAGGTGAAAGAGGGTTATGGGTGAAAATATTCCCGTTGAATGATATTGAAAAAAGAGAAGATGGATTCTATCTAATCTAACTCACATGTATGAAGTTAGTTCCAGTAAAAGTTGGATTAAATGATTTTCAGAGGTTAATGATTGATCGCGCTGATTTCGACAATGAAATAATATTCATCAAATTAACTCCCTTTCAAATGATTGGTGGTGATCACACATTGTTTGTTTGCTGTTTGACGAAAGAATTGATGAAATATAAAATCATGAAGAATGAAGAATTTTACATCGAGTTATTTCCATCAAGTTGTGTAGAAGGGGAAAACCACCACCACCGCTAAATGGATTTTATGTAATGTAATAACATATGGATTGCACTTGTGGTCTTGACAAGAATAAGAAAAATTGCTCGATGAAAGAATGTGCAAAGAGGAAGCAAATCAGATACTGGGGATTGAATAAGGTTGACTCACGTATTCTTGAATCTGCAGGATCAACAAAAGATCTTGCTGGAAAAAGACAGAAATTGATTTCTGAAAGAATTAAAAACAATGCCGCACTTAAAAAACTCAAAAATGAGATACAGTTCAGTAAAGACAAAATCAGAAATGAACAGATAAGGAAAGAAGCAGCAGAGATTATGGAAAAAAGAAAAGATATAAATGCCAAACTTGCAAAAGTTAACAAAGAATTGGAAAAGATGAAGTCGGACAACATCAAAGGTGGAAACTTATCTAACTTATATACAATGGTGAAATCATACTGTGTGAAACAGAAGAAAGTCACTGAATGTGTACCAGGAAGTGAAAGATATCAGAAGACTAAAAATGGTCGAACTGTGATGAAATGTACTTGTGCTGAATGTGGAATCACAAAGACTAAATTTGTCAGAAATCGGGGAAACTAATTAGCCCGTCTGAAGGGGCGGGCATAGGATCAACATTATTAACAACTGGATTAGATTTGCTTGGTCATGCGGCTCCAATGATTGGTAAAAAGGCATTGCAAGCCGGAAGATATTACGCTTCAGAAGCTCTCAGAAATCCAAAAAATCAACAGTATTTAATTGACAAAGGACTTTCCCTAGCAAAGCCTGCTATTATTTCAGTTGGAAAACAAGCATTATTTGATTTAAGTACAAAAATACGTCCAAAGCGTGCTGATAAGAGACAAACCCATAAAACAGATATTAAAGGCATTGATTATACTCGCGGTGGTGCTATTGATATTCATAAGGTTATTGGCAAGCTTCCTAAACCAAAAGCAGGTTGGACTCCAAGTAAGTATAAATATATGGGACCTTATAATCCATTGGATGAACAACTGGAATATGATCCATTGACTGGAGAGGTGTTAAAATGGAATGTCCTACCTTACAATAAAGTAGATGAGATTGCAGCTTACCATGATATTTATGATATGGGAAAAAATAAAGGTGATTGTGATAGAACAATGGTCGAGTCACTAGATCAAATACCATATGGTGAGATGCCAAAATGGGGTCAAACAGCCAGATTCTTAATTGACAAAAAACAGAAACTTGGTCTTGGTGTTTCAAAAAACGGAAAAAGCCGTCGAGTGAAGAAAACTGGCAAGAAAAACTAGCTGATGAATTACATGCACCCATAAAACGAAATTTCACTCGGCGGCGTGTGATTGTAAATAAAATTGATGAAATATGGGCAAGTGATCTAGTTGAAATGCAACAGTTTAGTAAATGGAATAAAGGTTATCGATATCTTCTTATGGTTATTGATGTCTTCAGCAAATATGGTTGGATTGTCCCATTGAAGGATAAGAAAGGTGAATCTGTCACTGAAGCATTCAAAACAATATTCAAGGAAGGCAGAAAACCACAATATCTATGGGTTGATAAAGGTAAAGAGTTTTACAACAAACACTTGAAGGACTTGCTAGAGAAACATAGTGTACAGATGTACTCAACTGAGAATGAAGAGAAGTCATCAGTAGTTGAAAGATGGAATAGGACAATGAAGTCCAAAATGTGGAAGCAGTTCACTGTTCGAGGTAATACACAGTATTTAGACATGTTACCAAAATTAGTGAAACAGTATAATAATACCAAACATTCAAGCATAAAGATGACACCCGTTGAAGCATCTGATAAGAGGAATGAAGGAACTGTTTACTTCAATTTGTATGGTGATATGAAAACATTAAAACAGAAACCGAAATTCAAACTAGGTGACAAGGTCCGAATATCCAAGTATAAACGGAATGTGTTCGACAAGGGCTATACACCAAATTGGACTGAAGAAGTGTTTACAGTTGATAAAATCCAATATACAAATCCAATAACATACAAACTAAAAGATCTCAACGATGAAGAAATACAAGGGAGTTTTTATGAAGCTGAATTATTAAAAGCCAGATAGGATGTATTCCGTATTGATAAAGTCATTCGCAGAGATTACAAGAAGAAGCAAGCTTTGGTGAAGTGGAAGGGTTACAGTGACGAATTTAACAGTTGGATACCGTTCAAGGATTTAAAAGATATATCATAAAAGAAAATTATCTAACATATATATAAGTAGACCTTACAGTATTCTGTTATTTGCTATTATATGTAGCCAAAAATATGATTGTTTCTGGCTATATAAAAAAACATATTTAAAAACAAATCTATAGTTATTACATATGGAGAATAAGAATGTTAAAAGAGGTCGTGGAAGGCCTAGAGTTTTTACTGATGAAGAAAGAAGAAATCATAGAACCAACTACATGTTAAATAAAGAATGGTATTGTGATATCTGCAAGACAGGACGGAATTATACGCTAGCTGGGAAGTGGTCTCACTTGAAAACAAAGAAGCACATTAAAAATATGATACCAGCTATTGATGAGAGAGACATCAATTTTGTAATGAACGGAGCACGCAGAAACGATGCAGCAATAGTGATAAAGAAGGAATGACAGTTCAAAGGATCCAGTTTTTGGATCACTTGAATTTTTTAAATATATAAAACACATTTAAAGAAATAGTGACTATAGAATAATATGGAAAAAATAATCGAAACCAATTATATGGATAAGAAGAGTCTCAAGAAACTGAGCAAATCTGAGCTCATCAATTTGCTGTTGAAGCAACAGAAGAAACCAAAGATCGTTATCGTGGATGATACCAAGCCAGTGCCAGCACCCCGAAGGAGTGTCAAGCAGATGGTTCAAGATTATGAAGACAACATAATTCTTCCACCATTGGAATTCAGGGACAGACCTGTGCCAGCACCCAGAACCAAAAAACCGTTGCCAGTACCATTACCAAGGACTAAGATAGAGAAAGTTGATAAAGCTTTGAAAGGTTATACTGAGTCTTTTGAAATCAGTATAAAAAATGACAAAGACCCGCTTGCGCAACTGCAAAACACAAGAAAGGCTGTTGCATATAATATTATAAAATTGTTGAATGAAATGAAAGAACTGAAATTTGTTGAAACACTCAAGGTAACATTTGCAAAAATGACTGATGGAGAAATAGAATACAAAACCGCATATTTCAACAGTGTAGCTCAAACAATTGTGAATAATCTGGAAGTAACTGAATCACTACAGTTGTCAAAAGACCAAATAATGAATAAGATTGCAGTTTGGGTATCTGAAGGTTCTGGTTGGACAATCGAATCTGTTGATAGTCATTACCTCAATGTGGTGAGATATCAACCAATGAAAGGCTCTTCATACATTAAACTACCTCAGGAACTTAGAAACAGTAGAAAAGGATTGATTAATATGAAAAATGAGGATGATGAATGCTTCCGATGGTGTCACATCGGGCACTTGAATCCACAAGATAAAGGCCCACAGAGGATTAAAAAAGTTGACAAGCAATATGTCAAAAATTTGGATTACACTGGGATTGAATTTCCAGTGACAACAAAACAGTACAACAAAATAGAAAAACAAAATGAGATCAACATCAATGTATTTGGTTATTAGGAGAAACAAGTCTACCCAATTTACATTTCAAAAGAGAATTATGAAGACTGTTTGAATCTTCTTCTTATAACAGAAAATGAAAAAAAGCATTATGTGTTTATTAAAGATTTCAACAGGTTAATGTACAATCATACTAAACATAAGGAAAGAAAGCATTTCTGCATGCGTTGTTTGCAATGTTTCAGCTCCGAAAGAGTATTGACTAATCACAAAGAAAACTGCATACAAGTCAATGGCACACAAGCGATAAAAATGCCAGAAAAAGGTAAAAACATACTGAAATTCAATAATTTCCATAATCAACAACCTGTACCATTTGTGATATATGCAGACTTTGAGGCTATAACTGAAAAGATATCTGGTTGTCAACCCAACAATGATAAATCATACACTGAAGCCTATCAGAAGCATACTGACTGTGGATATGGTTACAAAGTTGTTTGTTGCTATGACGATAAATATAGCAAACCAGCAGCAATATACAGAGGTGAAAAGGCTGTGTACAAATTCATGGAAGCTATGTTGGAGGAAGTTGCATATTGCAAGAAGGTTGTGAAAAAAGAATTCAACAAACCATTAAAAATGAAAAAAGATGATAAGAAGGAATTCCAAAAAGCCAAAGAATGTCACATTTGTGATAAAAAATACTCTGACAAAGATATCCGAGTTCGAGATCACTGTCACATCACTGGTAAATACAGAGGCTCTGCCCATCAAGAATGTAATCTAAAACTCAGAATAAACCCAGAAGAAATAAAGATTCCTGTTATATTCCATAATTTGAGAGGTTATGACAGCCATTTTATAATGCAAGAGATTGGTGCTATTGTTAAGAAACACACTTACACAAATAAGAAAGGTGAAAAGTGTCAAATGGAAATCAATGCTATACCTAACAACATGGAGAAGTATATGGCTTTCATGCTTGGTAATCACCTCACGTTAATCGATAGTTTCCAATTTATGAGCTCTAGTTTGGATAGACTAGTCAGTAATCTACCAAAAGAAGCATTGAAATACACCTCGCAAGAGTTCAAGGGAAAGTATCTTGATTTAATGGTAAGAAAAGGAGTTTATCCATACGACTTCATGGACAGCTTTGATAAATTCAATGAAAAGCTTCCAACAAAGGAAGAATTTTACAGCATATTAAGTGATGAACATATCTCAGATGAAGACTATACACATGCTCAGACAGTATGGGAAACATTCTCTCTAAAAACTATGGGTGAGTATCATGATCTGTACCTCAAATCAGACATCCTTCTGTTGGTTGATGTGTTTGAAAACTTCAGGAAAACATGCCTTGAATACTATCAACTGGACCCATGTCATTATTTCACGTCTCCAGGGCTATCTTTGGACGCCATGCTTAAAATGACTGACATTAAACTAGAGCTTATGGTTGATATTGATATGTTTCAATTCATTGAAAAGGGTATGCGTGGAGGAATGAGTTATATAGCAAACCGATATGGAAGATCAAACAATAAATACATGAAAGAATACGATGAGAAGGCGCCCTCGAAGTACATCATGTATCTCGATGCTAATAATCTATACGGTTGGGCTATGAGTCAATATTTACCAACCGGTGGTTTCAAATGGTTGACACAAAAACAGATTGATAAGACAGACCTAGCTAAGTATAAAGAAGATGGCAACAAAGGTTTGATACTTGAAGTTGACCTTGAATACCCCCAAGAGTTACATGATCTGCATAATGACTACCCACTTGGACCGGAAAAGGTCAAAGTGACTGGGGACATGCTATCAGATTATTGTAAAAACATCGCGAATAAATATAAAATATCAACTGGTCTGGTACATAAACTGATACCAACATTAAGCAACAAAGAAAAATACGTGCTCCGTTATAGGAACCTCCAATTATATACTGATCTCGGTTTGAAAATAACTAAAGTCCATCGAGTTCTAGAGTTCAATCAGTCCCCTTGGCTCAGGCAATATATTGATTACAACACTCAGAAAAGAACTAACGCTAAAAATGCCTTTGAGAAATACTTCTTCAAACTCATGAATAACAGTGTATTTGGAAAAACGATGGAAAACCTCAGAAAGCGAGTAGACGTCAGATTAGTCACCGATGAAAAGAAACTATTGAAAATGGCTGCTAAACCGACATATGTTAGCAGTAAAATCTTCAATGAAAATTTGGTAGCTGTTCATAAGATGAAAGAAACACTCACCCTGAACAGGCCGGCATATGTGGGTATGTGTATTCTAGACCTCAGCAAGACGTTGATGTACGATTTCCATTACAACTACATTAAAGAGAAGTACGGAAATAAGGCGAAGCTGCTCTTTACAGACACAGACAGTTTGACCTATGAAATTGAAACCCAAGACGTCTATAGACATTTCTGGAAGGATAAAAATAAATTTGACAACAGCGACTACCCAGAATACTCTCCATATTTCGATAAGACGAATAAAAAAGTAATTGGTAAATTCAAAGATGAGGCTGCAGGAGTTCCAATTTGTGAATTCATCGGTCTACGATCGAAAATGTATAGCTATATGAAAGACAACCGAAAAGGAGGGAAGACAGCTAAAGGAATCAGGAAGAATATTATTAAGAATAACATCAAACATGAAAATTATAAAGAGACACTATTTGATAATAAACAGTTGCATCATAGAATGAAAACAATCAGAAGCCAAAACCATCAACTAGGAAGTTATGAGATAAATAAAGTATCACTCAGCTGTTTCGATGATAAGCGGTATATTCATGATAATGGCGTGACAAGCTATGCGTACGGACATTATAAAACCTAGCTGTTGACGTCACGCCATAGCTGTGGTATTTTTATCGCCTCAAACCCACTGATTTGTCTAGTTCAGGATAGTATTGTGAGTTTTGTTGTATATTTCATTTAAATCACTGCCATCTTTCTGACCCTTTTCCCGAAGAATTAGCATATGAGACAGGAACATTTGTTGGGGGTTTCCCTTTCGAATGAGTCACCAAACTACGTCACTATGTTTAGGGGATTCTAGATTTTTCGCTTTTTACACATGCGTATTATTTTTTATCTTTGAAAATTTCATTTATGTACCACAAGCATAAAAATGAAAATACTAACGCATATATAAGGGTTGTTTTACACAGATAAAGGGTGGCTTGTATACATAGTATCTAACGATAAGAAAAAGCGGGGGCCTTTCGTTAGCGAAATGTATACAAGCCACCCCGTGGAATAACGAAAACCCCCCGCCGTTATTCCATGGGTTAAAAACACACAAAAAATCACCCTGAGATGGTGTCGGGTTGTTGGGTAGAGCTATAGTTAAGCTTAGGCTTGTCAGAAGTGCCGGTTCAACCTCAAGCCGGAGGGTGAAATAAAAATTAAACAAATTCTTGGCCCTAAGAGGGTCTGATAGGGCCAGAGCGGAGTAGTGGTGGGAACAAAACGGATAGTGCTCTGGTGGTGTGGTGGTGGGAATTCAAAAAACAAAAAACCTCTCATGAGGGACGGGTGGTGATTCAAATTCCAAATTAAGTCCCTCATGAGAGGTTCTGGTGGCCACCAGTTTTGCTATTTTATTCTGCATCTTTAATTGCTTCAACAAACTCAAAGGTAATTTTTCCGAGAATGTCACGCTTGGTGATTTTTCCGAGAAAGACACGCATTTATAATAAACTATAGATTCCATCAGATTGAACCATAAATTCAAAAGTGTGCTGACCTTGGTTCCATCAGATTGAACAACTATAGATTATATAAGATTGAACAACTATATATTCCATCAAATTAAATAACTATATATTCCATAAAATTAAAAAACTATATATTCCATCAAATTAAATAACTATATATTCCAGAATACGAGACCAGAAGGCGAGTAGTATAGTGTTTGGGGAAAACGAAATCAGTTGATTTCGTTCCCCAAACACTATACTACTAGCAGAGTCTCCTTCCTCTTTCCGATTTTTCTAGGAAGATCGAAAGAGACTCTGGTCGCAGGGTATAATATCTTGAATTTGAAAAGAAATTGGAAATTTGCCCAAGATAAATTAGTAAATTTAGGTTGAAAATTAACAACAGGATTTGGTTTCAGCTCAAACGAACATGGGTTTTTTTCTGTATTTAATTCTATTCTCTATTCTTTGTTCTTTTCACTGGACGCAGCAGCATAATATTATAAATTGAAAAGAAGAAGTGTTTGAAAACCCCTACAAATACAAAACAAAAAAGGTCGCCCCAAAATTGAGATATTCTAAGCAAGTGTGCTACCTCGCAGTTAAACGTTTACCACAGGGCCATCGGTGGAGGCTTTCCCAAAGGGAAAAAAAGATAATCAGGGGAAGGGTGTGGGGACAAATCAAAACGAACAGGAAGAGATCAGAAGCTGGAAGTGCCATGGAGTATCTAAAAGAAAGGGAACAAAAGAATGCACCAAAATGGCGGACCCATAGTAAGTCTCGTAATTTGTTCTAAATGGTAGAAATTGTTCCAACTTGTTTCTTTTTTTCCTATCGTTGAAATCGTCTGTCTCTGAATCTTATTCATGAATGCAAACAAATTATGCGAACGAATTATTTATGGACCTCTCGACACAACGAAATTAAACCTTATATTAGCCACTTTAAAAGAAAATAGCAAATTTAATTGCGTTGCTCCGGGGAAAATATTTCGATTTAGATCGTTTTTACTAGCAGCGCAAATTTAGCTCAAATTTAGAGCCCCAAATTTGCTGCACGTTTGCAACAAAAGTACGGTTCGTTGTGTAAACAGAATCGGGCCCTAACTTCGTGAATGAGTTGAATATCTAAAAGTGATCGTAAAATGAGAAAAAGTACCTCCGACGGCACTCAAACCCGCAATCTCCCGCGGCTTTCCATCTAAACAGCTTAGGAGGCCAACGCGTTATCTGTTACGCTACAGAGGCGAACTTATTCATATGGCATTTCTTTGTACTAGACTTTAATAACATCATGCTGCTGGTGTAATGCGATAGAAATCTGTTTTTATGGTGGAAAAAAAGAGAGGGCATATGAGAAATCAGCACTACTTTGGGTCGAAAACCTTGGAGTAATAGGGCAAAAAGAAAAAGAACAGAAGAAGAAGTGTTTGTTGGCATTAATGGGTTACTCAAAACTGGTTATACATTGAGGTACTGCATTAAATCAGTGTCTCAATGGGGTCAACCGTCAGCCGTCAAACAGCCTTACATTTAACCGTCATCCATCAAAACCGTCATAAAAAGCAGTTATTATTAGCCGTCAAACGGTTTCAAGGTCTCTTCAATCTCACTATTTCAACTGATTATCTCGGCCTTCTGTCTCTCAAAGAATCGTTTTGACTGGTAAACCAGTTTTCATGTGCTAAAATAAACTAAGTTAATAGTCTTCTCCACTTAATTTGCATCTAAACTGACTTCCATCTTGCCGTTAACAAAACCAGGATCGGATCATATCGTATCGGACCGGGCCGGACCAGATCGGATCGGACTGACATGTAACGAGTTTATGGTGTTTCTGCTCGATGTATTGATTATGTTTAAGCGCGAACCGAGAAAGATGTAAAATTTTATTATTACGCTTCTCATTCTTGTGTGGTGTGGTCAAGTGAGATTCGTGAATAATTAGTCACTTGATGTAATCAGGATAACGTTAATTGTATTTAGTGCACACGTTTATTATCTTTTAAGAATTACATCGGTTTTCCTCACTCATAACACGGAGATCGTTTCCTTCACCAAGCGATATGTTGTTTTTATCGCGAGCGATTTTTGCGGATTAATATGGAAATGTAATAAAGCTGCCTTTAAAAACACAACAACGCTTTTAAGTTTCTGGAAGATGTTTCCATGTTTCAAACATCATTTTCAGCCAAATGAGTACAGTAGTAAAGGACTTCAAGATAATGAGTATATAAAGCTATTCATTCAATGCTTCTTTATAAATTTAAACCTACATGTTAACAAATTAAACTAACCAATAATATCACAGAAGACAAAACGGATAATAACGGTAAATACAATTTAAAAATGTAATGCTAAACTAACATGCTTATTTTGCTTGTTCAGCTCGGGTTTCAACTATTCAATATGAGAGCTGTCCTTGATTTTAAGTTGATGAATTGAATTGGCATTATCAATGATTTTAAAACAAGATACACTACAATTATCTTGACAATTCTTAAGATGTTTGAAAATGTGAGAAAAATGTGAGAATTCTTGTCCCGAAAAAGATGTTCATTTACACGCGTGTGAAAATGCTTATTTTTCACCAGTATAAATAAATAAATAAATAAATAACCTTTATTTAAAGAGGATAACACCTATTACTATGACAGTATTCTCCATACTGGCCCTCTGTAAATCAACTCAACTCAAATCAAGCGAGCTCCACAGCTCGCACAAGTATGTCGGTACACAACACGTGACTTCAAAGAATCCGGAACAGAATATTTAGGACAAAAAATGCTTCTTAGTTTGAATGGAGAGAAAATTTCTTTACAATACTTTTTTATAACAGAAGAAATTTTCTTCCAGCGTAAGATGAATAAAAACCAATATACGGTAGTTTGTAAAATGGCAGTTAGAAATATCATATTTGGTAGCATCCATTGCAGTAGTAACATTTCTAAGATAACCTTTTAATGACCTGTCAATTAACCAGCTAGGAAACATATGAAACAGTACCTTCTTCTTCTGTCCTTTTTCTCACATTACTCCAAAGGTTTTCAACCAAAAGCAGCTCTGATTCCTGATATTTCCTTCATGAAAATAGTATTCTTTCACATTATACCAGCAGTACGATGTTATTGAAGTGCAGTTTACAAATGCCATATGAATAAGTTCGCCTCTGTAGCGTAATGGATAACGCGTCGGCCTCCTAAGCTGTATAGTTGGAAATCCGAAGATTACTTTTAGACGGGGGTGTTAGATATTAAAGGCTCCGATTCTGTATGTGGCCCGTCAGTTTAGCAGATCCTCACAGGGTAAAATCTGTTGCGGTTAATGTTTCTATTTAACGTCGAGTGTCATCCAGATTGATTGGTCGATCGATCGATTGATTGATTGATTAAGTGGCTGAGAGAGCACCGATTCTAATCTCAGATCACTGGCATGTCATTCAGTAATAACCATTAGTTCTAAAATTTTTCCCATTCAAACGAAAAAAGGTCAGATGTTTTTAATGCTGCTCTCTTTATTTCTCCTTCACTTAAAATAACAGTATATTAAAGATAACATGCCAAAAGACTGCTTAAAATGTGTGTATTAATATATAGATTTAGCCAAGCCTAAACGCAAACTTCCACGATTATTATTTTTTACTGGTATTGAACATTTGATCGCATGGCTTTCCTTGCCCCAATATTTTATGTTTAGAGCAGTCAACAGGAATTGACCACAGTTCAAAAGCCTCAAAACATTACAAGAAAATAATACAGTCGACGCGTGTGTTTATTCGAAAACAAATTTAGGAATCAAAGAACGATCAAATATTTTCATCCAAAATCGTTGGACAAGCATGTTTGACGGTTTAGCCACCTCTCTCAATAGTGCATCTAAATGGCTTTAAAAATTGTTTTTTTTTTTTACTAACTTTGTCTGGTGTTTGGTCAAACATAGTTTATGCGTTTAGCCACCTAACGCAGTTGAGTCTTCAAAGAGGAGGCTTAAATTTAAGTTCGGAGGCTTTGTAGAAGTATGGAAAACATACTAGAGGCAGCTGAAATGCTTGAAATTGTGCTATCCACATTCGTCCATTGAGTCACTGAGACGGCAACTTATCTTTCTTCTCCGTAGACCCAAATTGTGAAAGCTATTTCACGCGTGGTGTGAACACGAGGAGCCGCAAGTAGGAAAATTTTTGTCCCGACGTTAATTGGCTTTATTTTCTGACACCTAATCTCGTTGAAAGGTAACTCTGAAGATAAAAGCAACCGCTTTGATGAGCAAGACACCTTTGATGGTAGAGGTAGTCACATCAGAACATCAACACTTTGATCATAAATTGTCCATGATGACTGGGATGATTCAGTTGTGACTACGAACCTTGCGTGTTGGATAAACTGTCACACCGGATTTTCACTAGCTTAGCATCGTACGGCGAATGAACCGTCCGACTACGCTGGCTAGTATTTCCCAGATTGCGTCACAAAAATAAATAAAATAAAATGAAATAAAAATAAATAAAGTTTTTGACAAACCACATCTGCATGTTATTTCAACTTTTGTCCCGACGTTAATTGGCTTTAAATTCTGACACCTAATTTCGTTGAAAGGTAAATCTGAAGTATTTCCCAGATTACATCATAAAAAGAAATAAACTAAAATGAAATAAAAAATAAATAAAGTTTTCGACAAACCACATCTGTTATGCATGGCGTGTGTTCCCATATCGAAATTCCTCGCGCCTTCCACGAAACCGCGCGTCTATTATTTTATTCCCGCTTCCTATTATTTTCAATCAGCTAACTTCTACTGCCCTTGCAATGATAAAATCCAAAGGTAGATGCTTGGGAAGCAAAAGACACCAATACATTGCACAGTACTGCTGCTGTATTTCAATGGTTTACTCAATGTTGAACAAGGTTGAGTCGCGCAATAAACAAACTCGTTGAGCACGTGTTTTCCTGAGAGCTGTCAATCTCTTATGAGAAAGATGAGACAGCCTGTAGCATGTAGTCACGTAAAGTAATTTTTCCAACAAAAGACATTGTCTAGTTATTTGAAAACCAGAATAAAAAACAAAAATTTCAAAGAAGTAAGTTCAGGCATTATAAATCATATTTTCCAGCCATAATCGATCGTTCCCGTACCATTTTTACTGTTTTGGGACGTCTACAAGTAGTAATATAAGTAAGTTATCAACTAATTTTAACCAAAAAGTTCAAAAGGCGCCAGTTTTATGCGGTATTTCGGAAGTGGGCACTCGGAATGCTGTTTCGGCAAGTCTCCGTACAGCGCAAAGCCTGATTCAAGGAAAAGTTGGTATGTCCTGAAAGAAGAAATTTGCGGCTCAGCATCTCGAAAATAGAGTCACGGTGAAGAGAGGCCTCAAAGCTCTTGTGCCGGATGTGCTCAACCTTATTTACAGCAATTCCGTGTCCTCGACTAGGTCCTTCTTTACTTCAAACTGGAATCGAAAATCCCTAATGCAGGATAGCAAACCATGATGAATCTAACGAAGTTAGGAAGAACAGTGGTGAGTTAAAGCAAATTGTTATATACCTACACTTTCACTCAACAAAAGGAGTACTGCGATTGGCTGATTCTTGGTCACGTGCCCCTGACCAAATTCAAATGTATCCCGACCGGGATACAATTCCGCAATTGTTGCCCGCGCGCCCGGATACAGCAGCACGTAATTAGTGCATGACTAAAAAGTGGCATGATCTTCAGCACGTGCTCACGTCAGCTTGATTGACGAGGCGGACCTGAGAACACTGCCAGTTTTCAGTTTTATAAACCAACGATAATACAAACGTTATGGAACCCGAGACTAAAAGAAAACGTTTTTCTCAAGTATCAGTCGAAGAAATTCAGCATCTAATAGGAGGAAAAGATGCGGAAAATTCAAGAAAGGCATGTTCTACTTTTTCAGGTACTTTTAAACGTTTGTAAATTATTCATTCGGCAGACTTGTGAATAAAGACGTGTTTTTTGTAATGCCGTCTTTGTTTATTTGTCAGTTTATTTTGCTGTGATTGTTGAAGGGAAAGTCTCGGTATATAACAAAGCACTTAATGTATGATCCCTCGGGAAACTAGTTAGTTTTGTTTTCCCTCGAGTCCTGATGTTTCCCTCGACTTCGTCTCGGGAAACATCAGGACTTTCGGGAAAACAAAACTAACTGTTTCCCTCGGGACCATACATTAAGTGTATATTGTTACCGTGTATATTGATTATCTACTGCTTTCTTGGGGAGACAGACGTTTCATTTTCTCAAAAGATCTTCGAGCACGCGAACGAAAATGTAAGCCGCCGGACATGGCCGGGACGCAAGAGGGTGGGGGTGAGGAGACAAAATTTATTTTCCTCACACTCGTTAAACTGATCTTCGCAGAAAAACAAACAAACAAAAAATGTATGTGGACAGACTAGACAGTAGCAGCCATTCAAGAGCAAATAATCCGTTGTTTAGATGGCCTTCACAAGTGGTCACCAATTAAGGTATGAGAGGGGTGGGGCTAGGCTGGAGTGCTGGCAGGAGGTACATGAAGGTCCCGTCTGGTTCAAGCTATAGGCATTGTAGTATTTTTTGAGTCTTGGTACTTTCTCGTGTTATCCCTAAATCAACCTATGCCTACTGTTTTTATTCATTTTTCTGTTAATAAATTTATGTTTAAAAACATGGTTAGTAAGTTTTACCTGACTAAATTAATAAGGAATAAATGAATTTTCATAATTCTTACATAAAGGTCACATTACTTTTGTTTATATTTTTAAATAGAAAATTGTGGTGCAAGCATTCTTCTTAACAAGAATCAGATCATCCTTGAAGAGAAAGTGCCTCCTTAGCAGATCACGTGGACCTTTGAGGAGGCAAACTACTACAGGAAGAAACTGATGCTCTATATACTTACCTAAGTTTTCAGCGACACTGACTAACCACAATTGATTGTAACCTCGCATATAACTGAGAGTAACAATTATAATAACCACTCCACCATTCTAACAAAGTTGTAACTTCGTGGGTAGCATATAGTTACCTGAGAGTCGCAAGTTAATAACCGCTTCACCATTCTAACAAAATTGTAACTTCTTGGGTAGCATCTACCTGAGAGTTGCAAGTTAATAACCGCTCCACCATTCTAACAAAATTGTAACCTGGTGGGTAGCACATACCTGAGAGTTGCAAGTTAATAACCGTTCCACCATTCTAACAAAATTGTAACTTCGTGGGTAGCATATACCTGAGGGTTGCAAGTTAATAACCGCTCCACCATTCTAACAAAATTGTAACTTCGTGGGTAGCATATACCTGAGAGTTGCAAGTTAATAACCGCTCCACCATTCTAACAAAATTGTAACCTTGTGGGTAGCACATACCTGAGAGTTGCAAGTTAATAACCACTCCACCATTCTAACAAACTTGTAACTTCTTGGGTAGCATATACCTGAGAGTTGCAAGTTAATAACCGTTCCACCATTCTAACAAAATTGTAACTTTGTGGGTAGCATATACCTGAGGGTTGCAAGTTAATAACCGCTCCACCATTCTAACAAAATTGTAACTTCGTGGATAGCATATATCTGAGAGTTGCAAGTTAATAACCGCTCCACCATTCTAACAAACGTGTTAGTTCGTGGGTAGCATATACTTGAGTGTCAAGTTGCTTTTTGATCTTAATGTTGGATCAGTTGTCAGAGAAACTCTTAAAAGTTTATCATCTCAAGGTAGGAATTTTTTTTTCCTGGGAATGCGTAGTGGCAGATGTACAAAGGACAAATACAGTGGATGGAAACAATTGCTTAATGATTATTTGGCTTCCTGTTATTCACTGACTCGTTATTTCCCTCGTCATTGGTCATTCAACCGGCAATCATTCACCCTGCTTCAAAAAAACTATTTCTGTCTCATGGAAACGATGTCCCGTCTTCTCTGCATGCTTAGTTAAAGATCTGAGAGTTGTAAACCCACGCAGGCAAGTTACACATTTTCGTTTTAAACGACGCCGGCATTTCAAAACAAAAGGCAAATGTTACAGATCACATTATCCCGTTATTTAAATGCCTAACAAAATTAAGTCATCATTTAATAAAAATGCAATGAGCAGTGTCCGCGCGAGAAGCGTAAAGCGTTTGGTGCCAGAAGTTTGACCAAAAAAAAAATTTCTTCCGAACCGTGTATAAATATATTTCAGTCGTAAAAATTCGAAACTCCGCTTTTATTTACATTTTCACTCAAAAAGCGAAGTAGAAGTAGAAATTCGGTCAAACGATTCCGGTTGAATACCTCTTCGAACACCATTCATGGGACGAAAAGGACGTCAGCCAACAAACTGAAGTACCTTAAAATTTACGCATTTCTGTCAATTCTTGCTGTAATTACTTTGCGTTGCAACGCCATGGGACACAATCACTTTTCTCATACTTAATTAAAGTCGCTTAACGAAAGGGGAATGTCTCGTTGTTATTGACGTGTGGTTTGGGGATCCCGAGGTTCTTTAACACCTTCGATTCCGCTCACCAGGCAAAGGTATTCCTGGAATTTACCATTACGTTCCAAATTCTTTGATGTGCCGCATCTGCCCGTGCAAAAATTTCCCCTGATGCGGCTCCTCGTGGATATCGTCCGCAATTTTGAAATTGCCGATAATTTCCGACGAACGCTCACTCGGATTCTCGTTACTAATGCTCCTCGGCTGTCCTTCTGGGTGATCTAGATACAACTATCGAATTCCCGGAATAGCTTACTTATATGAATAAGCACATTGATTGACATCCCCTGGGAGAATATAATACAAAATATTCGATAGAGACACCCACTGAGTAAACTCAATTAGGAGAACTGTGGTAATGGTTAATAGATAATTTTAGCTTGTAGAATTTGTTTCCCCAATATAGATCATGTGATCTTCCCAAGGGGATTTGCCTTTTGTCTTGTCATAAATTATGCTTACATATGCACGTGAAGGCAAAATTTCAAAGAAACAGTTCTCTATGGTAACATCACATGACCTACATTGGGAAAACAAAACATGCAAGCTAGACAGGTCTATTGTGTGTCATCCATTAATGAACCCAAGACTGCGAACGAAGATCCTGCTCGCTTGTACGTTGGATCTCACAGGAGATCTGATCAACCAAACTTGAAAAATAGACGATTAGAAGTCCGAAGACTACTACAAGGTTGATACAACGTAATATATTTGAGAACAATATTTCGGCTCGCCAAACCAGCCTTCTTCAGGTTTAGATGTTACTAAATTATAAAAATGAAATTACCATATTATATTATGGAGGATGTCGCAATACATAGGAGGGGCGGAAATGACGTTTACAAGATGATACAAAAAACAATAACAAAATAATAATAATAATAATAATAATAATAATAACAAAAATAATAATAATAATAATAATAATAATAATAATAATAATCCAATAACGCCAGGGATATATAGTTGTGACAGCACAGAAGTTAACGTTTATTTCAGAGTCTCATACTCTTGCAAAGAGTGTTACTTTAATTATCATTTTAAATTACAAGACAAAATATGGAACAAAATAGGCAGTAAACGTCTTTCAAGATAATTTTTGCATTAAGCACTACAATAAAATTCTCTAGAAGACATTCTTTATTTAAAAAAATGTACACGAAAACGTACACCAAACTAAGCTTATGTGCTACAGACTGTAAATGCTTCAAATCAAACTTTGCGCGGCCCATCGGTTGCCGTGTTTTGGCTGTCAAATTAGCGTAAAATGCATTTTCTCTGAGATCTTCTCAGCTTAAAAGTATACTAAAACCTGGATACGCTGCTTTGGCTACGATTCCTATCCAGCAAAACATGACAAGGCACGATGAGCGATTCAACTTCTCAACCTTGTTCTCGGGTTGCCAATTTGAGCAAGTTCACGCCACTTTCAAAAGCGATCAACCACAGTGAAATTCATTTCCAGCTTAAATTAACTTCTTATCTTGAAGTTCTTTCCTTAACGATTCGTATGTTTTGAGCATTTCTTCTGGTTCTCGCCGAGCGCTCGGTATTTTTCTGCACGATTTCAGAGGAATCAAAACTTTGATCAACATGGCGCTCTCATTAGGCTTCCCAAAAATTTCAACTTGATTTTGACTTTTATAACGCGAATTCTGATTGGTTCATGTGTTGTTAGTTGCGCGTTATGATTGGCTAGTGAGAAATACGATTGTTCAGAGCGTGTATTAAGAAAATCTACTTCAATGAAGAAGTAAATTTCCTTCATTTGTCGAATTACTTTTTAGAAATATTTTATAAAAGCAATAGAGGACTTTTTTCCGTGTTTACATAGCCTCATATAAACACTCGGGGAGTTGGGAGAATTCTCGAAAGTTATGCAAACCCTCGACTGCGTCTCGGGTTTGCATAACTGTCTCGAATTCTCACAACCCCCATTGTGTTTATATGAGGCTATATAAACACGGAAAAAAGTCCTCTAATGCTTAATTGATAAACCTTGTCATCAGACGCGATGGTGAGAAGACCGGAATCGAGAGTGTCACGTGAGGAGTTGTGGGATTCTTTGGGGAACGCAATTGTTTCTTCCTAATGTGCGTCCCTAACCCACCCACCCCCACCCCTCCCCTGAAGTCATCCCACAATCCCTTGAGCGGACACTTGGTCCCAGTTTTATCGAAAGTTACCTATTTAGAAAGGGTTTTGGTCGCTTAAGCTCCTTAGTTTTAAATATCAGTCATTGCCGCCGTTTATCTTTTGTTTCTAAGTGGACCATTGCTTGAAATTCAACTTTGTTTCCGGCTTTTCCTGTAAAGACACCAGGCTCTATGATCAGTTAGTTCCAAATATACAAGAAAAAGTTCAACATATAAGGCGAAATTATTCTCCGTTCTGTTCTTTTCTGTTTATTGAGTATAGCTATGCTTGTAGTTCATTGTTTCAGGCCAGCTCATGTCTTTTCCTTCTCGCTATGTGCTGTGCGTGTTCGGCTCTGAGAATTATCCTCTGGCTATGAAGGGGGTTTCCAGAATCTCCTGACTTGAGTTCAAAAAGATAATTCGGTTGGCCTGTTATGCGTAATTGAACCTAAAGTCAACTCACTATGTAGTATCCGTGGTTTCCGTTGTGTAGTAGTTATCACATCCGCCTTACACGCGGAAGGTCACCAACTCAAGCCTGGTCAGAAACATTTTGCAGTGTTTCAGGTTTTTTGCTTTATTCAGTTCTGTCTTGTTTTTTCTTGTCCGGACTCACCTAAATCAATTGACTCTAAGAACATAAACTGACGCGTGGTAACAAAGTACTTCCAGTTACGTTTGAGATCCGTTTTCAAGGTTTTGGTACCTGACTGCATTGAATTTGGCACACTAAGGAGACGACACGGTAGTATATCAAACCTGATACGTAGTGGAAAAAGGCATATCAGAAAGATTAGTACTTTATTGAAAACCTTGGTGTAATATAAGCCAAAGAAGGACAGGAGCAGAAGTGTGTTTGTTTTGCACCAATTGGTTACTCAAAATTGCTCGCGTTAATGGCCGATGAAAATGTTAACGATGGCAACGCCGATGAAGAAAACAATAATGAGGACAACGAGGGCAATGACGATGATAACGTTGATGAGATGATCATGATAATGGCATGTTTAGTTAACCTTGTAAGCCCAGAGCCAAATCGGAAATGTTTGGTGACCAAATATCATCAAACATAGTTTGGTGACCAAAACGTTTACAGTTTGACCATCTTATTTGGTCTTGTATCATCGTCTTGCATGCATCGTGTTTGATAACATTTAAACTCCATTAAACAATCGATCAAACAACTTAAAACATTTCTTTTGTCCTTGTGTTTGTTTCATTTCTGAGCCGCGTTATCTTATCCGCGTGCCGGTACAGATACAGATACAGCGTTATGTTTACACGGCTAGCTGTTTCAGGTGATTAGAGTGCCTTCTCGTTGGTTCTCACACTCGAGTTGTTCTTCAATAGAGCATAGGAAGGCACTAGCTATAAGGTGGCCTAAGGGTAAACCCATTACAACACCATCAACCTGTTCGTATAGCCTTCCATTAAACTGAAACAGCTGATATTTTTGTTGCTGCTTGCAATAATTCAACCAGATCGGAGTGGCTGATATTCAGTTTTTGTGTAACATTGAACCAATTGTTCGCAAATACTTTCTCAACTTGGATATGGATCGTTTCGTCAAGTGACACAAGCTACCATCATTTTAATCATTTTTTATTGTTCTATAGTTTAAGATATTTTGATGAATATTGTAATTACTTTGAAAAGCCATAATTTGGAAAGTAATAAAGTTATTACTATTACTATTTTATAGGAGATATGTCGATGACACAGTATCTTCAGTGTCAGACTGATTCCAAGTGCAACAACCTTCTTGGCAACTTGGAATGAGTGTCATCTATCCATACACTTTACGATTGAGTTAGCCGACACTGAACAACAAGGTACCATTCCTTAGCATTATGATAGAAAAGAAAGGCTGCGAACTGGTTTTAAAACAGCGTGTACCGAAGACCAACGAACAATGGTCTCCTTTTGCATTTTCAGATCCACGTGGATATGCGCTACAAGAAATCATTACATGTAATTAAGAAGTTGCTGAAATTGTCCGAGTCATGCAGCGACGAGGGCAATTTCATCAACGTCTGAAAACACAAGTGATATTAATCCTTAATTTTACGATGACTCATTCCAATTACGTGTTAATTACTTAAGGAAAAAATTTTCTTAACACTGCTAAGGCACGTAGAAAAACAGTTAACCAAGCAAAGTAAAAACACTCGTTCGCTCGCAAACCAAACGAACAAACAATTCAACTACTTTTTAACTTGCATCCAAAACAAATGTTGATGATTATCATTAAAGGGAAACAAGGGCCTAGAAAAATTTTACATTAAATGAAAGGCTATGTATAGAGGATTTCAAATGTGGTATTCGTTTGGCTAAGCGCCGTTCTGAATTCTATTCAGATGACTTTGACATCGCGTTAAATTTCCGCTTTTGAGAGCACGCTTTTTGAGGCTGTGGAGTAACATTAGACAAGCTGATCTTTGGCAAACAGAGGATTTCTGTGAAGATTGAGTCATTTTGATTCAATATCTTGCTATTAGCTGTAACAACACTTACGCAAATGCTCAGAATGTTCAAGGAAGGGTTACCTTTCATGTACTACCTTCGTATGAAGTGGCTCCCAAAAATAAAAATAAAAAACGGAGAGTGTAAATTACCGCCTTGAACTGCTTTGACTGTTCCGACCTGAACTCAAGTTACACCAGGGGACTACACGCGAGATCTTCAGGTACGTGAGATTGTTTTCATTCGTCTTTAATGCCTTTATTAAAAATGTGCTTACTATGGAGTTCCTCGCTTTCCTCTTCTATTTTCTTTACTATAGTGAACGGTTTTCTACAGTTTTTGGACACACAAACTCATAGCATTAGCCGTGCATATTTTGTCACGCAAGCATACCGGCGTACAATGTCTGTGGCCGTATATTTTGTCGGAATAGTGAGAAAGTAATTGTCTAAATTCACAGCGATAGCCATTTTAATTTCATACGAGGACTGTACTACGAGGTCATAGCCTTCCTCGTTTGGTGGGGTGCGTAATAATAAATTTAATCGTCCCTTGTTTATTACCTTACATGCACAGCGTCTCGGAAGAAAGGGGAGAGGAAGGAAGCCACTATTTAACAGCTGTTTTGATGAAGCTGTCCCTTCCATTTTCAGCTCGCAATGCATAAATTATGCCTTAAGTATGTACTCTGGAATTTCCTTCGATTTTCAACTAAGGGAGCTTTAAGGGAGTTGAGGTCCCGTCGGTTTCATTTATTTTTGTATAAATGCACAAGTTCAAGTCAGTGTTACAAATTATTATCCCGGCAAAGAATCTTTTTCCTCGGCATCGCATCTTCAAAGCCTGTATTATTATCACCTTTTGCTGGGCATTCATTTTGGATTGCCGAGACAACGCAATAAGGATATCACCCGTCTATTCCCCTTTCCAAAGCTGTTGTACAGTTGTATTTCCAACACGTGAACTGTCGGTAGGTGGCTAATCTCATGTTTCTGAAATAATAATTTCAGAAAATGATATGATTTAATAATCCCAAAAGAATATAAGCCGTGAGGATTCAAAAGTTTATTCATTTTCATCTTAGTTACTTGCATGCATTCCCGGGGGGTACTCTCAGATAAATTGGGTGGGGGTGTGCGGCCCGCTTCCTGAAACCCTTACCCTATTTCAGACCAAAATCTGCGATTTTCCCTACCCCATTTCAGACCTGACCGAAAATTTGATACCCTATTTCTGACCTATTTCACGTACACAGTTGGCGTAAATATAATTAAAAGACAAAAAAGAAGGGCTTTTGTTGATGGTCGTATCGGCTAAAGATGAAGAAGTAGCTTTTTCTAAAAAACATACCGAATTCAAGACAAGGGTGCACAAACCATACCCTATTTCAGACCAAAATGGTAAAAATTGATACTCTATTTCAGACCAAAACGGCTAAAAAACCATACCCTTTGGAGCCGCACATATCTATATAGCTCATATAAGGCAGTACCCCCCCCCCCCTACACCCACAGGCATGCATTAAACATGTTAAATGAGATCAACCTTGTTTACACTTTTTCATGTGGAGAAATAAAATGTGGCACCCGCGGCGGTAGGTGTTGACGTCCACAATTACTCTCTCGTGTAGTCTCGCAATTAAATAATTGCGTATTTGTAAGCGAGACCAGGAATACTATGTAGCCTGACTACAAGTGCCTGAGTTTCATCGGAGACAAATGACTGGAACCAAAAATCGTTCCAAGAAATGAACATCCGTTGAACAAAACATTCGAGCCCCGTAGCAAAGTCCAGACTTTAGTATTTTAACCCGGTGCACAGCAGCCCGCTCTCGTGAGCAAATGTTCACATAATCAAGCACGCGAAGCATATTTATATCGCCCCTTTTTTAAAGAAATCTATTAAATAAGCAACAAATTTTTCTCTTGCTTCAGTTGATAGTGTGGTAAAATAGGAATTTATGTGTGGGCATCGCTTAATTAAGTTGATTTTATACACCACGAAATTACTCTTGCACCCTTATGATGCATTCTGTAGGGGCCTTCTAGTGGATCACCGCGCACATGATTAAGTCCGACGAGGGCAGTCCTTAAAACATCCGCTAACAAATAGACAAGTTGAAAGTACTCTTGTTCTGTTATGTATCTGTGCAGCGTTCCTGAATAAATGGACAACAATTATCCCAATACCAGTAAAAGTTCGCCTGCAGGCCAGGCGAGCATATTGTGCGATTATGATCCCTACGCGTTCGGTTATTGGAATAGTCGACTTTTTAAAATCGGTCTCCCAGAACGGCCATCTCTTGCCAACAAATGTTTTCGGTTTCTGTAGACATAACCTGGCAATTACCGCAGATGCACTTTTCGTGATCGGCCAAGGTGCGATCGATGGAATGGTACGCTCGGCTTCAGTTCAACTTCTGTTTCTTGTTGACCTTGAGCCATGCTGAAGTCAACTTCTTCTTCTGAGGACCAGCCGTTTTGCGGTTCAAACATAAACGGGTGTTCGAGATAACAGCAAAAGTGTTGAAATCCGTCATCATCAGTGTGACAGTTAAGATAACAACAGTTCGTTACATAATTGTGTTACGATAACAAGTGTTCGTTGTAACATTACGTTTGATAAAATTTAAAGGTAAACGGTTAATGCTCCTAACCCATGAGATCAAAGAAGACACAACAACTTTAAATGGGAGAAAAGGGGTAGGGGATGAAGTGCTCGAGTTGCCAATAGGGATCTTACAGGATGAGACAGGTCAGGTGGTTGGCAACGAGAGAGAACAATGAGAACATTTTCAAGCAACAACAACCAGGCTGCAGAGAGGTCCTTATCCTCTCTCTGGGGTCCCCCCCTCCCCCCCCCCCCCCTGGGAAGAATCAGAACAACAAACAACTGAGATATTTGGTTCTTTGGTACTCAAGGCTATCTGGGGGGCTCTTTCTGCCAAAATAGCTGGCCATGTGAGTCTATGGGGCAAAGGGGCGATCTATATGGAGCACTTCATCCCCACAAATACGTGAAATGTATTCCCCATATACGAACAATATATGAAGATATAAGTTTATGAATATGTAGAAAGAACGAATAGAAGACTGCACATAAAATTCAGTCATCCGAAAATGACAACAGAGAAATAATCTTATGTTACCAAACTGTGGTCAGGTAGTAGGATGGAATGGGGCGAGCACGCGGTCAAGCATACTCTGCACCGTGAAAAGAAGCTAAAGATCGTCGCTTGCTGTTCTGTGTTTGCTATTTTCCTTTGTTTTATTTATTTTTTAACATTGAGAGTTTTTTATATTATTCAAAAGGTATTACTTGTCATACTTGAGCATTTTCTACGTTTTGGCCGATGCCGAGACAAGCAGAAGAAAAACTTGAATATCAGGACTTTTTGAACTGGACTCTGACTTCGCTGAAAGATTTTTTTAGCACTTCGAGGATTGAAATAGACAGGACAAAAAAGCCGAACTTGTGGCGAGAGCATTCGGTGCCTACGAGCTTAAGGCACCTAAGAAGTTTCCTCAAGAAGAAATTGACAGGAAATTGAAAGAAGAGTACCAACAGAGATTAAAAAACATCTGATTAAGTATACTGACCCCAATTCTGTTTGGAAAGAAGACTGCAGCAAGGAAAGCATAATCATGTTTTATAAACAGACCGCATTGTTTAAACCCATTCATCCCATTTGAATGTGGCATCCAAACATGCAAATGGGATGAATGGGTTTAAACAATGTGGTCTGTTTATAAAACATGATTATGCTTTCCTTGCTGCCTCACCAGATGGTTTGAGACTGTTGCAGTCCAGCTATACTTAAGTGAAATGCCCTTTCTCAGTCAAAGAAGAAAATATCAATCTGAAAGCTACATACAACTGTGTCGATTTTTTGGAGGAAGTAGATGGGAGCCCTAGATTAAAGCACACTCACAAGTACTACACTCAAATGCAGGCTCAAATGTGGATGACTGGAACAAATCATGGATACTTTATTGTCTGGACAAAGGGACACACGCCATTGTATGAAAGAGTGGCGTTTAACAGAGAATATTTTAATGTGGTGCTAAACAACATCA
>JAEMWC010000692.1:197500-205000 GCA_016490735.1 Pachyseris speciosa
TGTGGCGTGACAAGATCGACGAATGGCACGATACGACTGGACGTTGTGGCTGATGGCGAGGAATTTGGCTGCAAAACTTGAACTGCGGCCAGAGCTGCTTCATTAGCGATGTCCCTTGAAGCAGCGGAAATGGATTCTTGAACGAATCGTCGTATGGCATTTAACTGCCCTTCCGTGAAGCTGCTATCGTTCGCGTTTCATAGCGTTGACCACATGAGCTTGGGGAACTGCCCGCGCGTTGTCTTGTAGATTATTAGCTCGTACACTTTCGTTTTAAAGAGACTCGACTTGGGGAGCAGAACCTCTAAGCCGGCTCAGAAGAGTGGTCCTGTTACCAGAGGAAGCAATGTTCCTTTTTCTGCATAAGTTTCTCAGCTGCTGAACCGAATAATCGGTTAGTTCTGCGGCATCCATGTTTTGCACGTGAGATCTTCGACCACGTCGAATTGGCGGCATTATACTTAGACACCCATTAATCTTCGTAAATCTTGAACGTTAACTCGTGGGAAGAAACAATCAACTGAAACTCTGAACGAAGCGAATGAATGCGACGAATTCAAAGCGAAGAATTCAAACTACAAATTTTTCCCAACACTCCGAGAGGTCAGAGAACTTGAAGTGAACTAGAGATGTGAAGATAACACCGCATGGTTTTTTTGATTGACATAATGGAAAAGGATAAATATGATTGGCCCGGGAATAACAAGCCATAATGACACGAAAGGTGAATTTGACCTTTTGCACAATGCAGAAGTGTTTGTCTTACCGAGATATTGCGTGGCAGAAATGTATATTAAGAATACGCGGGTCGTATAACTTCTCTGACCTCCCTTTCATGGTTGTTCACATTAACTTAAATTTATATTACTTATAAATTGGCTTTAAACAGTGTGCGCGCGCACCTGACCATAAACAGCCGGTCAAGGTGCCTATAAGGCAAGTGACAGATTGATGTGTTTCACCTGCTGATTCAGGTCAGGCTTCTCCCATTTTATGTACATAGATTCCTTAAGCTTAACTTGAAATCTAGTAGCCGCAGAGTCTAAAACTTTGAAACAAGCTGGTGAGCAAGAGCTACTACAAGACTCTGAACTCTGTAAATGTTTAAAAACGTGAGAGGATCTGTCCAATGATAAGTGCTCGTGGACGCGCGTAGAGAAATGTCGGCTAGTTTCACCGATGTAGCAAGCAATACAACTTGCACAGGAAAATTTATACACAACGCGTGCACGGAACCTATCAGCACCGAGCAGCTAGACGCGCTTAAGTTTGGCCTGACACATTCTATCTTCCCTCTGTCTATTAATAACAATAAATACTGATATCTTCACGTGTTTTGAACAGATTAGTCAAAGGATGATCAGGAATCTCAAAGATGGTAAGAACACTGAGAAGTTAGTCACGGAACTATCTCACCTTGCTCATACTTACATCTCTTTGTATCAGCCCACAACCGCTGACCTCAAAAAGCAAAGAATTCTTAAAAACTTGAGGAAGAACGGGGACATTGTAATTTTGCAACCAGACGAAGGCAACGGAGTAGTGGTTTTAGATAGAGTAGGGTACGATAAAGGTATTTTTAAAATTATCAATGATACTTCAAAATTTAAACCCCTAAGTAACGATCCCACCTTAGTTCGAGAAGGGAAACTGCAACGGTATCTTAGGAATTTGAAGAGGAAGGGCCTTTTGGATCAAGAGGTTTTTGACGCCACATACCCTAATGAGTCTCAACCGGCGAAGATATACGGTCTACCAAAGATGCACAAACAGCGGGCGCCCAATTTTATACCTCCTTATCGTCCTATTGTTTCTTCCATAGAAACATACAATTACAACCAGGCAAAATTCTACAGCCTCAAATTCCCTCTCAGTATGTTGCTTCCGATTCCTTCACTTTTGTTCGTTAAATTAATGGTTTGTCCATGGAGGGGAATTTTATGGTCTCGTTTGATGTAGAAAGTCTATTTACTAACATTCCCTTGGATGAGTGTATCAACTTGGCGGTCCATTACATCATCACAGGAAATCCAGGCATCAAATTAAGCGCTCCTGAATTGAAAAGATTGTTCACTTTTGCTACCACCGAAACCCATTTCTTGTTTAAGGGCGAATTTTACGATCAGGTTCATGGTGTGACCATGGGCTCCCCCTTAGCGCCTGTTCTTGCCAATCTATTGATGGGGTATCACGAGAAGATATGGTTGGAACAATACACGGATTCTCAAGTATTGTTTTACCGCCGTTATGTGGACGACACATTTTCTTTTTCGATCGGAGCAAGACGCCAACCTTTTCTTTGATTTTATCAACCGTCAACACCCCGACATTCGATTCACTATGGAAAAAGAAATTAACCACGCTCTACCCTTTCTCGATGTGCTATTGGACAGCAAAGCCCCACATTTCCCTGTCACCACCGTTTATCGCAAAAAGACCTTCACGGGTGTGCTTATCAATTTGTTTTAGTTTTTCACCTTTTTGTTATAAAGTTGGGCTGGTCAAAATCCTCATTGACCGAATTTTCAAGATTAACAACACTTGGTTGGGTTTTCACAATGACATCCAGGAATTGATTGTAATTCTTTGCAAGAATCTCTATCCTGAGCATATCTTAAACAGCTTAATACACTGCTATATTTCCAAGGCGGTAGAAGGTGAACCTGCAACAGGTGTCGAGACACAAGAACTACCAAAGTTTTTTTTAAGATACCTTGCATTGGCCGCTTCTCAGGTACAGCACAGCATAGGGTGCGTAAACTTGTTAATCGATTTGGCAAACCTATTGACATCAAACTTGTTTTCTCTACCTTTAAAATTAAGAACCTGTTTAGCGTGAAAGATCCACTCCCTGATAGGCTCCGTACGCGCGTTGTGTATAAATTTCACACACTGTTTAACCGTTTACCTTTAAATTTTATCAAACGTAATGTTACAACGAACACTTGTTATCGTAACACTATGTAACGAACTGTTGTTATCTTAACTGTCACACTGATGATGACGGATGTATCGTCGAAACATGTCTGAAAGATTAAAGAGATTCGTTTTGTTTCTAAGGATATAAACGGGAGTATTGTCACATTTAAAGAGATATCTAGCACAAGAATCGAATCGTTCTCACTATCCATACCACTGTTTACATCTTCTCAAGCCAGCTTCTCCTTGTCTAATGTGACGTCACAGCAAAGATGGCGGTTCACGGGAAGAAAATACCAGTTTTTTGTCCTTGATTACCGGCAAAGAAATTGAT
Source organism: Pachyseris speciosa (assembly GCA_016490735.1). NCBI lineage: Eukaryota > Metazoa > Cnidaria > Anthozoa > Scleractinia > Pachyseridae > Pachyseris > Pachyseris speciosa. The sequence continues at coordinate 200,754 of JAEMWC010000692.1, forward strand.
GACAGGTCAAATCAATGTTATTATCAGTTATTTCACTGTATGAACTATCATTTTAGAAGAAAATTTTCGAGACCCTTGTTTCCCTTTAACATCCAGTCGAGAGATAAACACGAGTTTCAGTCCTGAACAAAAGTAACAACCATTAATCATAGGTTAAAAGGTGAAGTTTATTTAATTCACCTGTGCTGTAGAGGTTCAGTACACCATTTGAAAATACACATCCACTTAAAAACACGCATCCGTAAACATAGCAAACGGCTTTTCCAAAGAAAGAACTTCGTCCTCCAAGTTTGAGCACATCGAATCGTTCCTCCCATTAATGGTAAACTGTTCTGTGACCCTTTTTGGTGAGGTGCAAGATGCCGTGGTTAAGTGAAAGCCCTTGACGCGTTGAATCATTTTGTTTTTCAACCACGCAATAGACCTTATTCGCTTGTACATTTTGTTTTCCCTGCAATACAGATCATGTGACGATACCCGGAAGATACTCAGGAGATTTAATCCTTTGTCTCGTTCATTAAAAAGAGTGCATGCAAGCATGAATATGTCTGTATGCACTCTTTTTAATGAACCAAACATAGGATCAAATCTCCCGAGTATCGTCACATGACCTGTATTGGGAAAACAAAGTCTAATGAGCGAATAAGGTCTATTCCGCTACGCCGGACCCCATGCAAGTCAATCCACGTTTTTAAGCTTTTTACGAGAAATCTTTTGCTCTTCTTTTTTTCAATCAAAAATTCACCTTCCTGAGTATCTTTTAAAACTGGCTCTTGATCTTTACGCCATCTTTAGCGAATGCATGAGACAAAATTCAGCCGAATATCATTGAAAAATTTGCTTTTTGATCCCAATTTAAGACTAAAAAACAACTTGCACGCACTTTGATGGTTTCTGAACTTTGATGGTTTGACATTTTTACAGCCTTGGTAGTGTTAAACCAATAAAACCTTTTGAAGCATTCTAAAAGGATTGTGATTGGTCTGTTTTAGCGTGCCTTATGAGAGTACAGATGCACGGCTGACGCCACTAGCAGTATTTGTAAAATAAAGTTTTCCGAAAAATTTGCCGAATGCGTGAGGAAATTAAGAAATTATTTATTATAACACAAATAAAAAAAAAGCGTTAACCGTGCGTTGTTCTTTTATAAGGCACTAAAGGAAGTGACGAGAGGACTCAAGGACTAGTTAGAAGTACTCGCCTGCGGCTCGTGTTTCTCCCCACTTCTTTCGTGCCTCGTCACTTCCTTGCGTGCTTTATAACAGAACAAAGCACGGTTAAGGCTTTGTTTTTGTTATTAGACAATATTCGTATTCTCTCTCCGACGGCCCTGGAACGAGTAGGCTCTTGACCATGAATGCGAGGCTACTGCGGAAAGTTCCCGCGAAATACAAGAAATTAATATGAAAGTTAATGGCCGGTTCGGCGGAAAATGAAAAGAAAAAAAAAAGTTAAAAATTGGAAGGTTCCAAAGCTTAAAAATTCCCTGCAGGCTCGAAGGATATCTGTCTCCAACAAAAAAGGAAGAACTAGTTGAGCTAACGGAAAAAGCTCACGAACTCGTTTTTTTTTTTTTTTTTTTAAACTTCCGACTGTGAATCGGTCAGGGATGTTGTAAACGCGAAGTTGGTTACTAAATATGGTACAATCCCGAATCCTTTTAATCTCCATTCTGACTGGAGCAACGATTTTTCAGATGCTCCAAACTTTTCCTGGGGAGATTTGTATTGCAATATCATAAACAAGAAGGGATATGACCAAGAATCCCTCCAGGCGTACAAGTCCCTTGAAGGATACCGCTTACACTGGGATGGACATGTGAACAATCTTCAAAGGAACAAGAACATTTATTTTGAGTACCACATCATAAAATTCTGTGTTAAACCTACTGAACGAAAGAAAACGCCATTAGGAAACAAGCTGACATATGATGGGTGGATAATCATCCAAGGATGGTGTTTTTTTTTTTTCTGTACATTGTCCTTGTATTGGCGGGTGCTACCGGTTCTTTTTGTGATTATACGCAAGTTACGTAACAAAGCAATATTATTTTCACTTCATCGTTTAACAATTAACGCTTTCTATCATTTCACAGCTCTGATGGGGCTTGCCGTCACATAGGGGCGGCACTCGTCGAACTAGAAGACACTCTTCGACAAAATACAGCAGTCACTTGCACTGGCGAGAAATGCGCGTGGAAAAGAAGAAAGAGGACACAACACCAAGCTAGTACTTTAGAAGACATGACCTTCACAAAACCTGAGATCGGAAAGAAAAAGAAAAAGGCAGTGAAGCCTTCGACCAGGAATTATGACCCACGCCCAAAAGCAGTTGTAAATAGTGAGAATCAAGTTGCATAGTTCCGAGAACTGCTTTTTAATTAATACAGTTACTTCAGTAGTAGGCATTCATATATTATATACCTGCCAACTAACACGCATTATGCGTAACTCTCACGCCTGTGCCGGACCAAAGACGTCGCCATCGCGTATATAGGACAATTTCTAAGAAATCTGGACTAAGAAATCTAAGAAATCTGGATGTCTTGTTCTTTAACACATTAATTCAATATTTCCCGTAAATGTTGCAACAAACGGCCGAGCGCTTAATGTCGAGTTTAAGCCCCAACTTTTAAGTCCTAACTATGTATCAGAACGTATAAAACTGAAAATCTCGCGTTTCAGTTTGCATTTGAGGGACTGGAAACGAACTCAAATAGCTCCGAAGTGTTCAGAAGTTATGCACATGTCATCGGTTTCACCGTGAGGTTGACCTCCGGGCCAACCAGGGAGATATGTGGGGAGATACAAAGAGATCGATTGGATTCTTTGCCCGAGGGTAGGGGGGAAAACGTCACTGTTTCACGATCAAAGATTAGAGAGTGGAGGAAAACACGAGTTTGTATAGGATGTCAGGGGGGTTTTCTGCTGCGAGACACCTCACCCAGTGGACTTTGTCATGCAAAATTCCCCGATTTCCGAGGGAAATTCCTCAGGTTTGCTCGACTGATTTTACAATCCTCCTGGTTAGCCCGGGGGTCAACCTCACCGGAAAGCCGATGACATGTGCATTATCGGAACATCTTCGATAGCGTTCAGAAGTCTTCAAGAAATCGTCGGAAGTCGCCGGAACATTTTCGGAAATTCCGGTCATGAGGAGACCAAAATCTCACGCGTTTGACTCAGAAAAAGTAGGCAGGTATAATATTACCTGATCCTGGATTAAATAAAGTAAACTAAATCCAATGAAGAAATTACAGAACAAAATCGTGTAAGTGACGTTCCTTTGACAAGTGCTCATGGTAGCCCATCTAGGCAAGAACAGCCATTTCCAGTCTCGTTACCCTGGGAACGAGGTTGAACCATTTCATTTTGGTTGTATAGCACCTTTCAAAAATCACCTCACCCCCCCCCCCCCCCCACAAGTGTTCATGAAATTAAACCAAAGGCACAGGGAATAAAGAGAAAACTGAACTTCACTGAAAGTGAGGTTAAATTTATTAAAAAGAAAACAGAGCTTCAAAGTCAAGAATCTGACTGGTTTTTGTACAGGAAAGGTAGACTAACAATCTTGTGTCTTACAGGGGGCCTCGATCGATGGTAACTGTCGATACTCGGTCGATATGACGGTCGACTCACGGTCGATATATCGGTCGAGCCTCAGTCGCTACTTGGTCGACATTCGGTCGATAATTGGGGATGACTCGGTCGATGTTGTACCGCTATGGCGGTCGTGGTATCGACCGAGGTGGCTGTCGGCCGATATAGATAGCAATACACCGACCCTTCACCGACACATTACCGATACTTCATCGATATTTCACCGCTTACCGACCGATACATCGGTCAATATACTATCGATATGTTTTTTCGACTCTTCGTCCTTATCTCGATCGACATTCGTGTACACAGCCTACCGCTATATCGGTCGTCATATCAGTTGATGGCCAACATAATCAATCGATATAACGACCGATAGTCGGTTGAAAGTCTGTCGTTATCTCATTTTATTATTCCACTATTGCATTATTTTCCTATATTAGGTCAAGAGAACGCGCAAAATATGCCAGCGTATTACACGGTAGTGTCCCGGTTTAACCTGTTTAGAACAGAGCAAATACGGATCGACGGAAAGGAGAGCAACGACTTAACCAACTTTGAAATTGATTGTTTACGTCATTTACGTTTGACTTTTGAAGCGACGACATTTCAACCAGAACAAATTGTTTAGCTGAACAGACAGAAACC
>JAEMWC010000692.1:210000-240000 GCA_016490735.1 Pachyseris speciosa
ATGGTGACTTATTATGTCACAAAAAGTTTCATAACTTGTTTACCAATGATTGGGCATTTGTTTGATACCACTATAAAGGTAACAGTGTACAAACATTGGTGGCAATGATCCATCAAAATAAAGTGCTGAAAAATACTGGAGACCAATGTGAGCCACCTTAAGGAAAATTCTAAGGCACCCACAGGGTACAAAAATCACAAGTTAGGATCCCAAAAATGTTTCACAACCAAGAGTTGGATTCCCTGATCATGTTTTTTGAGCTCAAAAATCTGGAATACCACATTTCTGTTAGGCAACACCCTTTGTATAATTAAAAACAATGCCATTTACTTTTTCACAAGTGGTTTTACAAAATTGCAAAGCACTCCACAGACAAATATAGCCTGATTAGCCACTGTAGCTATACTGATAGGCATGACACCCTGTAATAATCTGAATATTTTAATTCTCTGGATGGCCCTCTCCACATGAATCTGAAAGAAGCTATTGGTCTTGTTTTAGTACATGCTTTAGTTGACAACTGCTTTCCCTTGGCAAATGGGGGTATGTTTAGCGTTACCTTTCTCTTAGTAACAAGGTCTCTTAACCCTTTAAGCCCCGAGGGAAATGCCAAGTTTTTGTAAATCGGCAACTATGATCGAGGAGACCACATGTGATATACCATTTAAAAGGTATTTTCTGGGGTATGCTATAAATCACACCAAAAGAAATGGAGGAGGCCACAGATTGGATTGACAAGTAACCAAAATGAAAAAATAAAAACGTTTACATTTTTCCTGTTTCTTGTCCACATTGGGTATGCCCCTTAACTATGGCTTAATTTGCAGCTCTCAGTGCATTGCTTGTTGTCAGATATTAACTTGGTCTAAAAAGTACAAAGACAAAAAGTTCCAAACGTTGCAGAGGTGGTAAATCAAGTCTTGTATAGGAGGGGGCATGATATTATGCCTTCAATGTGCAGATCCTTCCAAGATCTTTTAGTTGTGCAAATTTCATGCAAATTGACTGAATATTAAGCATGTAATTGCATCTTGTGCCATATGGCACTATCGGGGCTTAAAGGGTTAAGCTAAATCCTCAATCAGCCATGACATCATCCATAGGCTCTAGCTTTTGAAATAACCCTGACCTGATAGTTACTGCATGGTCAGATATTGTACCAGAGTAAGGGCCACAGATGAAACTAAATGCTCCTGAAGGGGTAGATCCAACAGGTAGTTTGAATGTATTGTGGCTTTTGTAGTCACCCCAAGTGACTTTTTGAGAAGAGGAGGCACTAGATTTCTCAACCTTTATTTCTGTGCAATCAATAATAACTTTTCTTGGATACTTGGAAAAGCATTTTGGTGTTAATGCTTTTTAATAAGCTGTTTAGATGAACACCTAACAAGCACTTGTTTGAACACATGGTATAATAATTTTATCCAAGTTGTAAAATTTTGAAACTGATCGCTGGGAAATGCACAATGTACTGTAGCTGCAATTTGTTTCTGCAGTAGCCCATTCGAAGATGAACCAGTACCATCACAAACTCAGCAAATAAAGGTAGTTGCCTCTTGCTGCCAGGTTTACCCTTGTCTGTGTTCTCCTTTAAAAACAATAAACAGACACAATAATACAACAATTATATGTGTTTTTGTACTTTGGGCTCAAGTCTCTCTCTTTCTGCCTGTCAATGTACATACTAAATGTTCTTACTACTAATGCTGATTGGCAAGCACATCCTACACAGATATGTAACCCGGCAGAAGAGACAGTTAACTGGTGTATGACTGTGAAGCAGGGAAAGAAATATATTATTTTCTTCATAATTTATGATTCCTGTTAGTGGCAACTCTCTCTGTCCACAAGTGTTCTTCAGGTGCAGAGAATAGTTTTAGTTTCCATTGGTGATAAGGAAATATATTGGAATTTTTCAATAAAAATTTACAACAATATACACTTAATGTATGGTACCGAGGGAAACAGTTAGTTTTGTTTTCCCGAGAGTCCTGATGTTGGGAAACCTCAGGACTCGAGGGAAAACAAAACTAACTAGTTTCCCGAGGGATCATACATTAAGTGCTTTGTTATATACTGAGACTTTCCCTTCAACAACCACAGTAAAATGAACTGACAAACAAAGACGGCACTACAAGAACACGTCTTTATTCACATGCCTGCTGAATGAATAATGTACAAATGGCTAAAAGTACCTGAAAAAGTAGAATATGCCTTTTTTGTATTTTCCAAATCTTTTCATCCTATTAGATGCTGAATTTCTTCAGCTGATGCTAGAGAAAAATGTTTCCTTCTAGTTCCAGGTTCCATAACTTTTGTGTTATCGTTGGTTTAAACAGAAAATTGGCAGTGCTCTCAGGTCTGCCTTCGCCATCAAGCTGGCATGAGCACGTGCTGAAGATCATGCCACTTTTTAGTCATGCACTAATCATGTGCTGTTGTATCCTGCGAGCGGGCGACAACTGCCAAATTGTATCCCAATCGGGATACATTTGAATATGGTCAGGGGCACATGACCAAGAATAAACCAATCGCAGTACTCGTTTTGTTGAGTGAAAGTCTAGGTATATAACAATGAAAATTATTCAATTCAATTCTTTATTTATTTACACTATAAAGGGCATTTTATAAGGGTAGTTTATAAGGTAAAGAAATGACAAATAAAGAGAGTTAAGCCATTAAGGAATAAATTTATGATGTGAGCGGTGGCCAAAGTACAATGTAGCCAATAAGCTTTCTGGTTGGACACTGCCATGGTAAAGTAAATGGCAGCACAAGAAGTGAAATATTCAGCTAAGTTAGACTACATAAGTTTTATGTTGCCAAAAAAAGAAAACAGCAAAATGAAATTTATTAACAGTAGCAGCAACAAAATCAAGTTTAATTATGCAGAAGACAGTATTTATACTCTTCCTTAAAAGTATGGTAGGGCAGACACTTAATTCTGAGAAGTATAGATTCCCAAATCTTCGAACTAGAGAATCTATATGTTGACTTACCCATATTAGTCAATACTCTCGGCCTAAAACAATTCAGGTTATAAGCAAATCCTGTAATAATATATTATTACGGTTTTATTTATAACTATATGTTTCTGCTTGAGTCTTGTTCTTTCCATCCCAGTATTTCACGCAATTTGCAATAGGCTTGAGAAAGTTAAATAACATGAGAAGACATGAGAGCGACGATAAGCCAGTGTCAACTTGACTGAATTATGGTCTCGTTGCACGTCCTCCATAAACAACTCTCTTTTTAATTCATTTCGCTGTACTGTTCGTGTAATTTGAAGTGAGCCTGTTCCATTTTGGTGACTTGATCAGCCGTTAAATCTGTCTTGACAGCTTCATCATGGTATAATAAATTGTCCTTGATCTTCTCAGAATTCATGAGTTCTTGCTGAAATTTTACAAGCAACGAATGGTGATCACCGATTTGATCATCCACAACACTTTCATTATGATCTAAGCCAAGTGATACAGCAAGGTCTGATGACACTAATTTGCTCATTCATGATACTTTCATTGTATTTCAACCGATCTTCTTGGTGCAAAAGATCCAAACATTCGCTGACCTTCGATTGGCTCGGTTCGCTTAGCTTTTCATGGGAACATTTAACACACCTCTTAATCGTCTCTCTTCCGGACCTTGACTTTGTTTCGCTTCTTTTCGCTGGAGATGTTTAGGAAAATCAAATATCGTAGGAATAGGGTTTGCCTTTGTTTCTTTGTGAGTATGCCTTGTAACCCCAGGCTTGGAACGCTTAGGCTTTGCAGTCGACATGCTGTAATCCACCTTCGACGTCTCTCCCGCTCATTCATTCCAGGAGCATAGTGTTTTTTTCGTTATCTGGTGGAAATCAGTGGGAAGTAACATCTGAAACTTCGGGGTATTTGTCTGGGTTCTTTTTCTTTGCTTCGCTATTGGAACAATTGTAGGCAGAGCAGTGAGGTTCCGGGACTTTGACGGCCGGGCAATCGCCATATCAAAACTTTTCCCTGCATTAGCCTCGCATTGATGTTCAAGAGCAAACTTGTCCCAGGGCCGTCGAGGAATACGAATACTATTAATTACCTAAAACTACTTTCGCGAAACTAATATCGATTCCGTAGTGTAGTGGTTATCACGTCCGCCTCACACGCGGAAAGTCGCCAGTTCAAGTTTGGCCGGAAACATTCACTTTTTTTTTTCTCCTAAAAAAGAAATGCGAAGACAATTGAAACAAACAAAAAAAAAAAGCACTCAAATGGAATATAATTGTTTTAGCCAAATTTATTTGCACCGTGAAGCGAGTTGTTGGGACTACGATCAACATCGGAAAAACGAAGCGACGCCTGCAGGATAGAAAAACTGAACATTTCAAAGCGCTCTCCAAATAGGAACACACATCAGCTATTGCTGATCATGTTATGACTACTTGTCATAATATAAAATGGGATCATTTTGAAATCCTCGCTTCAGGAAAACTGATTACCATTGCAAGATAAAAGAAACCTTGTTTATCCAAGAAATGAACCCGACTTTAAACGCTAATCTTACCAGTGACAAGCTGTCACTTTATTAGCAGTGAAAACGTAAAGCTTGTGGGATGTGGCTGGAGTGACAAGGATATACCTCACAAATTAATGTGATTTGGTAAGCTGAAGCCACTCAAAAGGCACTAAGGCCACATGGTAGCGGGCATTACCCCTTAAATCTACCAAAGCAAAGATTGAGCCCAAGCATTAGCAGCCATGGACAGCTGTTTCGGCCTTGTTAGGCCTCATCAGCATGACATAGCTAATGCTCAGGCTCAAGTACCCACATATCCATAAAACAAGCAGTGAAAACGTAAAGCTTATAATCGACAGTCTTGTGGCTTTTTAAACTTTTTTAGCCTGCTCTTGAGTGACAATTTCCCAAGCGACGTCTGTCATTGCCTCGAGAAGCAATAAATACAAAAAGTACAAAGTTTCTTTACCTGATACAATGGCAGTGTTATATAGAGCAATAGTAAATGGTAAGTTTCTAGAAAATTCCAGAATACACTGACGCACGACGAAAAATCTTACCGCTTAAATTAGCACAGGGTACCTATGCGAGTGGATGGCGTTCTCCCAAGCATTAAGTTGAATTGTGTTGAATAAATGATGTTTCATCCATCAACAACTGTCACTTTTGGACCTAAAACGATTTCGACGTTTAGTGGGATTTTCTTCATTTTAACCCATTGGCACCCGTGCCGGCCACGCACAAACCGACCGCGCAGAACCACGTCCCTTATACCGCTTGTGGCGAGTCAGTTTTGATGCTTATGGACAACGTTTACATGTAGCGTGTTATATGTGTAGTCGGAGGAGATCTTTAAAACCATACCTAAATGAGCACGATTCCGTCAAACAGGCTGGAGAAAACGCGAAAAAAAAAGTGACGTTGAGCCGAAAATTTGAATGAAAATCTTGTTCCGCCATCCTCCTGCACTTCCTTCCACCTAATCCTATGATCTTAAAAGTTTTCCAAAATCTTTTCCTAGCGAAAGGAAGCCAAGAAAACAGAAAAAGAAAGCGAGGCAAGAAAAGCGAAAGAAAAGGGGAGGAGCCGAGAAAGCGAAAGGTAGAAGGAGTGGGGGTGGTCTTGAAATTTTGTTTTCTGCGCATGCCCGATCTTGGAAAGCAAGCATCAGGAACAGAAGGGCGCGATGAACTTCACCAGCAAACAGAGTTTTGGGCAGCTTTGGTTCTTTTTGGCTAGAATCTGGCCAGAAAACGGCTCGACGAGCTTCAAAAGGTGTTTTTCGGGAAAATGCTCGGTAGTCAATGGGTTTAAGTCGTGGAAGCATTGAAAGAAGTAGAAACGGACTGAACATCATCAATATGCAAAACGACCCGCTCAATAACTCCTGATGGTTGTTTAATCAGAATTATTGGTCCTCGTCCATTGCGCATAGTGACGAATGTGGCCGCTACAGTGTCACATAAGCGAAATTTTTGACTTGAATACCTTCGACTCTGGTATCGTCAGCACGACAAATAAAATATCATATCAAAGTACCGCGAAATATTATTCCATATCTTGATATGCCAGTCCTGTTTCTATAATTTCTCCCAAGTTTTGACTCTCCATCATGACACACATTAACGACCATCTAATGACGATTTGTTACGAAAGGACCATTTAAAAGAGAAACAAGTTTTGAAGTATAATAACTATGCTTTAATTGTCTCTCTACCCTTTCCCCTAATATCAGGTTCCGAACATCCCGCATATGAATGACTCTAGTATGAGTCATTTTGTCACCCACTTTTGAAATCTTGATAGGGATCCCATCTCTGTATATCGTTGCCCTGTCCCTTTATATTTCACAACAGTTAAGGCTTATAGGATCCCAAATATCCCCCGGGGTGTACTCCCTATAATGGCCTATACGGGGAGGCTCCGCCCGAGAAGGGTATCTTTCTCACGCTTCAGCTATATGAAAGGGAAGGGATTTTTTAGTACATAAAAAGGTAGGAAAATCTGTCATTTAGGTATTTAAAAGGGCCTTTCATTAAAATACTTCGAACAAACATACCTTATGACTGTACTGTTTTGATTTATTGAACGCCACATGAAATTGACAAGAAGACTTCATTCTAAGCAGGGGCGTAGCGAGGTTTTTGAATAGTTGTAGGCCTGTTTTTAACGCGAGAGTCGTTATCATGCCAATGGCGTGTATCGAGCGCCGAAGTTGCGAGCTTCTTGGGGGGAGGGGGGGATATGCTTCCCCAGGAATTGTTTTGAACTGAAACCTCTAAAGCGCCATTTCATGCATACCTCAGAATGTAAAAGTGTTTGTGAAGTCAAGACATATACTCTAAATTTTACCATAATTTTGAACCAGAGAAACAAAAGCTTCATAATCCAGTATTTCCTAAGCCAGAAATGGCTGTTTTATTTGCCATGAATGAATGTGATCTGAACTCCCCTTTGTCACGCACACAAATTTGAAAAGAAAAAAACTATTCCTAGAAGAAACTATAGATGGTCACGCTTCCCCATGGCTGCCCAGTAGCAGTTCGCTGTCTTGCCATATGTAGCCGCTGTACGATTGTTGGTAGCACTTTTCATAGCCTGCGGGCTCCTAAGTTTTCCCTTGCTTTCGTAATCTCACCCTTACAAGAGTGGTTGCCGTGATTGTTATAATCCTAAATTACGTTGATACTTGATTGCGTTTCCTTTTTATAACGCTCGCGAAGAATTTCAGGAAATTGTTTATCTCTCACAACGGCACAATAATATATAGGATGGGTGGGCTAAAAATTTGTAGGCCCAGGCCTACGGGCCTATAGGCTCGCTACGCCCCTGCTAAGGGCTAGAAAGGGGATGCAGTGTTCTTAAGTAGGTTTGTGAAAGGGGTACCACTTTCCAATAGAAGGTATACGAAATGGGTACCTTTTCAGTGAAAAATGGTGTATAAAAGGGTAAGGGGTCGGACTTCGGGTGGGAGCCTCCCTGTATTAGTTCTTTTAGCACTACCCTCCCCCCCCTCCCCCCGGGAAATATCCCGCATGTTACTAAAAGGTTATCCAGCCTCACCGAACTTAAATAACTTTATATTTGTGCTCCTTTATGATCTTTATTTGATTTAGTTTCAGTGACTCGCCGGTTTTATTATTAACACCTGGCTACACGCTCGAGTAAATTAGCTCATGTTAGTAGGCTTTCATCAGAGAATTTCTTAGCAACATCTCTTGTACTTTTCTATGCTTTTTTTGTTTGTTTGTTTTGCTTGTGGTAAATTGCCTGCGTTGCAGCCGGACTTGTCACGCGAACGCTTGAAAACCTGGATATACCGGGGCTTTGGACTGTCTGCGACGCAGGCTAGTAGTAAATAGCCTGCGTGCAGACGTCTCCTATTTCCTTTGTTGCGCGCGAAAGTGCCTGTCATGGCGCAGCCTGGTACCTTTTCACACTTATTCGAGGTCGATTTTTCGGATACATATCTCATGACAAGTGCTGAAAATAGCTTTTCGGAGCCTGCCAATTTGAAAATTCCCTAGGGGAGGATACCCCCAGATTCCCCTTACAAGGCTCCTGCCTTCGACACTCACGTTAATGACCTTCACCCCCTTTCCCCCCTCCCCCCCCCCCCCCAAGAACAATGGGACTTACTTTAACTACCAGCCCATCGTCGGCGTATTTTTTTTTTAATCCAAACTCTGTTTTCGCTTGGAAAATAGTATTTTTTGCTGCAAAGTACACATTTCAAGCTTTAAACAGAACTCCGAATTGTTTCCTTACGTCCAGTCGAAGTCGAGTTATGATATATTTTTTTTAATGCAGTGAATTGTGACTCCCGAGGTTAAACAATCGGCGTCTTTCTTTCTTATGAATTCGTATTTTCGCATCAAAAAAAAAAAAAAAACTGCTACTGAGTATTATCGTTCCTAACTTGAAATCTACTTCGGGTGGGAAAGGTTCTCTCGTTTGTGCATAGCCAATTTTAGGCTCTTAGAATTACTCGAAGAGCGAAAAGAAAAGCGCAAGAAAATGCGTATAAGCATAAGCGCAAGCATAAATAGCTTATGTCAGGTGAAAACGAACACAACGCAAGCGAACGCAAGCATAAGCGCGAGCATGAGTAGCTTATATCCTTGAGATTATATCCTTTATATTAAATACAAAATTTCAAAAAAATATATTAAATTGAGAAAAAAGTGTCAAAGTGACATCTTGTGAAAAAACACAAACGTTTCGGGCATAGCCCTTCTTCAGTGTGAAAACCGTTAAATGTTTGCGCGACTGTAAAATTGAAAGAAACGTTACTAAGAGCTAAGCGCGCGGAAAAAAGGACTCGCGCGCGCCATTTATAAGAAATGAAAAACATTATTTAGCCCGTCTGGTTGCATAGTGCCGAGCCTAAAAATGAGTTCCATTTCCAATTGTTTCCGTCTGGCATTGACTCCAGCACATTTCCGCAAACCTCTAACAAGGATGTCAGATAGACTGTGGCCGGGAGAGTTAAAGTGCTCTGCGACCGGGAAACCACTAGTGTTCTTTTGGACGCTTCGTAGATGTTCGCCGAAACGTTCGCGTAGAGTGCGACCGGTCTCCCCGATATATAACTGGGGACATCGACGGCACGAGATGCAGTACACAACGTTCTCCGATTTACAGGTGAAGTGTTCACGGATGGTGGTCGTATTCTTGGGTCCACGTACATGGATATCGGACGTTGTGTACAAGCAAGTGCGGCAGCGGGGATGTCGACATGCGAAAGTTCACTAAAGGTGAGACAGGCTAATTTTTCTGCGAAAGTTCACTAAAGGTGAGACAGGCTAATTTTTCTGCTTCCATCACGCACTATACTCTTGAGTTGGGGCAAGTTTGTTCCTCTACAGACCGTTATCGCACTAGACTTGTGATTCATGAATTGAACTCACGACTGTATATTCAGATGAAATCTGTTAAAGAGGATAAGTTGGTCTCGTTATGTAACAAGCAACTACCACGCCAGATCAACAATAACGCCGTCTCGCACAACGACAAACTTGTTGTCACCATACCTACCGACCTTGAACTTACTGACGCTGAGAAATCAGTGCTTGGTAGAGGCCTAACCTTTGTTCCAGTGGAAAGAAACATAAATGTGTACAAAACTAAAGCCGAGTGTGAAAGGTTTTACCGCCTCCTCCGACTTAAGGCTCATTATCATGGTCGCGAGAAGAATGACACCATAGCAACTCCAGACGATGGCTTTCACAAATTTAATCGCAAAATCTCTACCTGGACTCCAGCTGATGGTAAATTCTCTGCAGTCGACCATTACATCGACCGCTGTCGCCGTTCTGTTGATTCGTTGACCTTTGAGGGAAAAACTTTTCACAATAACCTACTACAAGTTGAGAAAGAGGCTCTAAGGAACCTATCGAAAAGAGACGATATTGTCATCAAACCTGCTGACAAAGGAGGAGCCCTAGTCGTCTGGTCACGCCCTTTGTACATTCAAGAGGCACTACGGCATTTATCGGATGGTCGTTTCTACGAGCGCCTCGACAATGATCCTCTGAAGCAATACCAGTGCAAAGTTCAAGCTACCGTTAATGATATGATCTCAAAGGACGAACTCCCACCTTCGGCAAAAAATCTCATTGTCACCACACCCGCAACTTCTCGTTTTTACTTGCTTCCCAAAATTCACAAACCCGGAAATCCTGGAAGACCAATTGTATCGGCTTGTAACTGTCCAACGGAGAACATCGCTGCCTTCCTCGACGAAGTTATGTCACCACTTGTGACGAACCTAGCCAGTTATGTTAAAGACACCAACCACGCCCTGGAAATTGTCAACTCCTTCAATTTCGACAATTCCAACCCTGATCAACGCTTCCTTTTCACTATGGACGTGAAGTCACTTTACACGGTTATACCAAATGACAGCGGTTTACAGGTGTTAGCTTATTTCCTCGACAAGCGCCCGGTGCTCGACCCCCCAACTTCAACACTAACCCGTTTAGCCGAGTTGGTACTTACTTTAAACGCGTTTTCTTTCGACAACCAGTATTACCGCCAAGTTGGTGGGGTAGCCATGGGTAGTAGAATGGGCCCTAACTACGCTTGTCTCTTTGTAGGCTACATTGAAGAACACATTTTGTCCACCTATACAGGGTACATTCCACAACTCTACAAGCGGTACATTGATGACATCGTAGGAGCAGCCTCGTGTCGTCGAGAAGAACTGGAGGACTTTATAACCCATGTATCCACCTTCCATCCCGCTTTTCAGTTTACTCACACCATTTCTCAAACTCAGCTACCTTTCCTTGACATCAATTTAAGCATCTCGGATAGTAGAATCAGTACTTCCGTTCACTAAAAAGACACCGACACCCACACCTACCTACACTACACCTCCTCTCATCCTCTGCACTGCAAAAATGGTATTCCTTACTCTCAGTTTTTGCGCCTCCGCCGTCTCTGCTCCGAGGATAATGATTTCCTACAGAAATGCCAAGAAATGACCATCTTTTTCGAAAGCCGTGGCTATCCCTCTGATTTACTGCGTAATGCTCGGGAAAAGGTGTCCTCCGTTACCCGCCAAGAGGCACTTTTTAAACGTGTCCGTAACAACGAAGAAAGGATTCCTCTGGTGCTGACCTACCACCCCTTTAGTTCGCGTATTAAGCACATTCCGCTCAGCAACTTTAACATCCTGACGAGTGACCCTGCTACTGCAGCAATCTTTCCAGTTCCACCTGTAGTTGCACATCGACGTGATCGCAGCCTGAGAGATATCCTGGTACACACCTCTGACAGGTTCCAGACAGAGTTCCCAGGAACTTTCGCATGTCGACATCCCCGCTGCCGCACTTGCTTGTACACAACGTCCGATATCCATGTACGTGGACCCAAGAATACGACCACCATCCGTGAACACTTCACCTGTAAATCGGAGAACGTTGTGTACTGCATCTCGTGCCGTCGATGTCCCCAGTTATATATCGGGGAGACCGGTCGCACTCTACGCGAACGTTTCGGCGAACATCTACGAAGCGTCCAAAAGAACACTAGTGGTTTCCCGGTCGCAGAGCACTTTAACTCTCCCGGCCACAGTCTATCTGACATCCTTGTTAGAGGTTTGCGGAAATGTGCTGGAGTCAATGCCAGACGGAAACAATTGGAAATGGAACTCATTTTTAGGCTCGGCACTATGCAACCAGACGGGCTAAATAATGTTTTTCATTTCTTATAAATGGCGCGCGCGAGTCCTTTTTTCCGCGCGCTTAGCTCTTAGTAACGTTTCTTTCAATTTTACAGTCGCGCAAACATTTAACGGTTTTCACACTGAAGAAGGGCTATGCCCGAAACGTTTGTGTTTTTTCACAAGATGTCACTTTGACACTTTTTTCTCAATTTAATTTTTTTTTTGAAATTTTGTATCGATTTAAGTGTCACGCATCTACTAAGGTGAACAATTCCTTCCTTTTTGTTCATCCTGAACATTTATCCTTTATATTATCCTGACGCCCAAATTTGAGATCCTTGTTGCTTCCATTCATTACATTTTTATGCAAATGTGCGCGCGCAATTTTCCTAAAGTTGTGCGCACGCTTGCTTATTTAGTTTACGTGTGCTTAGTTCGTTGTTTGGCTTACGTGTGCATAGTTCGTTATTTAACGTACTCCTATTATTTTACGTTGTTTTCCTTGCTAATACGTGTTGTCAATAACTGGGACATCGACGGCACGAGATGCAGTACACAACGTTCTCCGATTTACAGGTGAAGTGTTCACGGATGGTGGTCGTATTCTTGGGTCCACGTACATGGATATCGGACGTTGTGTACAAGCAAGTGCGGCAGCGGGGATGTCGACATGCGAAAGTTCACTAAAGGTGAGACAGGCTAATTTTTCTGCGAAAGTTCACTAAAGGTGAGACAGGCTAATTTTTCTGCTTCCATCACGCACTATACTCTTGAGTTGGGGCAAGTTTGTTCCTCTACAGACCGTTATCGCACTAGACTTGTGATTCATGAATTGAACTCACGACTGTATATTCAGATGAAATCTGTTAAAGAGGATAAGTTGGTCTCGTTATGTAACAAGCAACTACCACGCCAGATCAACAATAACGCCGTCTCGCACAACGACAAACTTGTTGTCACCATACCTACCGACCTTGAACTTACTGACGCTGAGAAATCAGTGCTTGGTAGAGGCCTAACCTTTGTTCCAGTGGAAAGAAACATAAATGTGTACAAAACTAAAGCCGAGTGTGAAAGGTTTTACCGCCTCCTCCGACTTAAGGCTCATTATCATGGTCGCGAGAAGAATGACACCATAGCAACTCCAGACGATGGCTTTCACAAATTTAATCGCAAAATCTCTACCTGGACTCCAGCTGATGGTAAATTCTCTGCAGTCGACCATTACATCGACCGCTGTCGCCGTTCTGTTGATTCGTTGACCTTTGAGGGAAAAACTTTTCACAATAACCTACTACAAGTTGAGAAAGAGGCTCTAAGGAACCTATCGAAAAGAGACGATATTGTCATCAAACCTGCTGACAAAGGAGGAGCCCTAGTCGTCTGGTCACGCCCTTTGTACATTCAAGAGGCACTACGGCATTTATCGGATGGTCGTTTCTACGAGCGCCTCGACAATGATCCTCTGAAGCAATACCAGTGCAAAGTTCAAGCTACCGTTAATGATATGATCTCAAAGGACGAACTCCCACCTTCGGCAAAAAATCTCATTGTCACCACACCCGCAACTTCTCGTTTTTACTTGCTTCCCAAAATTCACAAACCCGGAAATCCTGGAAGACCAATTGTATCGGCTTGTAACTGTCCAACGGAGAACATCGCTGCCTTCCTCGACGAAGTTATGTCACCACTTGTGACGAACCTAGCCAGTTATGTTAAAGACACCAACCACGCCCTGGAAATTGTCAACTCCTTCAATTTCGACAATTCCAACCCTGATCAACGCTTCCTTTTCACTATGGACGTGAAGTCACTTTACACGGTTATACCAAATGACAGCGGTTTACAGGTGTTAGCTTATTTCCTCGACAAGCGCCCGGTGCTCGACCCCCCAACTTCAACACTAACCCGTTTAGCCGAGTTGGTACTTACTTTAAACGCGTTTTCTTTCGACAACCAGTATTACCGCCAAGTTGGTGGGGTAGCCATGGGTAGTAGAATGGGCCCTAACTACGCTTGTCTCTTTGTAGGCTACATTGAAGAACACATTTTGTCCACCTATACAGGGTACATTCCACAACTCTACAAGCGGTACATTGATGACATCGTAGGAGCAGCCTCGTGTCGTCGAGAAGAACTGGAGGACTTTATAACCCATGTATCCACCTTCCATCCCGCTTTTCAGTTTACTCACACCATTTCTCAAACTCAGCTACCTTTCCTTGACATCAATTTAAGCATCTCGGATAGTAGAATCAGTACTTCCGTTCACTAAAAAGACACCGACACCCACACCTACCTACACTACACCTCCTCTCATCCTCTGCACTGCAAAAATGGTATTCCTTACTCTCAGTTTTTGCGCCTCCGCCGTCTCTGCTCCGAGGATAATGATTTCCTACAGAAATGCCAAGAAATGACCATCTTTTTCGAAAGCCGTGGCTATCCCTCTGATTTACTGCGTAATGCTCGGGAAAAGGTGTCCTCCGTTACCCGCCAAGAGGCACTTTTTAAACGTGTCCGTAACAACGAAGAAAGGATTCCTCTGGTGCTGACCTACCACCCCTTTAGTTCGCGTATTAAGCACATTCCGCTCAGCAACTTTAACATCCTGACGAGTGACCCTGCTACTGCAGCAATCTTTCCAGTTCCACCTGTAGTTGCACATCGACGTGATCGCAGCCTGAGAGATATCCTGGTACACACCTCTGACAGGTTCCAGACAGAGTTCCCAGGAACTTTCGCATGTCGACATCCCCGCTGCCGCACTTGCTTGTACACAACGTCCGATATCCATGTACGTGGACCCAAGAATACGACCACCATCCGTGAACACTTCACCTGTAAATCGGAGAACGTTGTGTACTGCATCTCGTGCCGTCGATGTCCCCAGTTATATATCGGGGAGACCGGTCGCACTCTACGCGAACGTTTCGGCGAACATCTACGAAGCGTCCAAAAGAACACTAGTGGTTTCCCGGTCGCAGAGCACTTTAACTCTCCCGGCCACAGTCTATCTGACATCCTTGTTAGAGGTTTGCGGAAATGTGCTGGAGTCAATGCCAGACGGAAACAATTGGAAATGGAACTCATTTTTAGGCTCGGCACTATGCAACCAGACGGGCTAAATAATGTTTTTCATTTCTTATAAATGGCGCGCGCGAGTCCTTTTTTCCGCGCGCTTAGCTCTTAGTAACGTTTCTTTCAATTTTACAGTCGCGCAAACATTTAACGGTTTTCACACTGAAGAAGGGCTATGCCCGAAACGTTTGTGTTTTTTCACAAGATGTCACTTTGACACTTTTTTCTCAATTTAATTTTTTTTTTTGAAATTTTGTATCGATTTAAGTGTCACGCATCTACTAAGGTGAACAATTCCTTCCTTTTTGTTCATCCTGAACATTTATCCTTTATATTATCCTGACGCCCAAATTTGAGATCCTTGTTGCTTCCATTCATTACATTTTTATGCAAATGTGCGCGCGCAATTTTCCTAAAGTTGTGCGCGCGCTTGCTTATTTAGTTTACGTGTGCTTAGTTCGTTGTTTGGCTTACGTGTGCATAGTTCGTTATTTAACGTACTCCTATTATTTTACGTTGTTTTCCTTGCTAATACGTGTTGTCAATAACTGTGCTCACAGTGTGGGTGGCTCCTCCTAAAATGTTCTGCAATTGGTATAGGATTTGATGGAGCCGAAACCAATTGTGGAATTGCACACATTTTAGGTATCCTACTGATGAACAGTTATTACACGCAGATATTTTTAGAAGCAGCAATTGTTTGCGGTCTGTCACCTTTGAATTATGTCAGGTGAAAACGAACACTACGCAAACGAACGCAAGCATAAGCGCAAGCACAAATTTTGATCCTTGCGCTAATGCTTATCCTTGCGTTAAGCCCGTTTCCGCAGTGAAATAAGCGCTCTTGTGCTTGCGCTTGTGCTTGCGTCGCTGGTGAAAACCAGGCTTTAATAATCAAACTCGTATAAAATTAGTTGATCGATTTCTCCTAGAAATGAAACTTAATAGAATCAATGGATCGATTTCGATTAGCAAGTGCTTGATTAACTAATTAAGCCGAAACCAAGCACGCGCCATCTATTTTGCTCTATTTATTTAATAGTTTTGTGCAACTCAATTTCAGTACATGATTTGGCCAGTACTGACTGCACACAAATTCGCTTATAAAATCATTTGTAAAGAGTGCCGCCCGCCTTCATTACAGCGCTATTGTTAACTTTATCACACCCCAGGATTCACTTCATACATTGAACGGTTTGATTGGCAGGCGTTGAAATCTGCTAAGAAAGTCGAGTATTCCCAAAGCTAAATTTGTCAACCAATCACAACCGAGTCATCGTGGATATGCAAATTTCTATACCGCCCATTGTAAAACAATGCACTGGAAGTACATGTCGCGAAAGACAATAGCATTCTGGGACACTCCGGGAGTGTTAGTATAAGATCTACAAGGTTAATACGCCGTATGTAATTGGAACAGGGTATTGACCTGACACCTTTTGTAGCATTACAGGGCTTTCATAGCTCCTAAGAAGTATACAGTTTGGTATGGTATTGCTGAACATGTGGGCTGCATCCTGATAAAAGTGAACTTGCTGTGAAGCCTCATTACAGCTGTTTCAGTGAATGATGTTGGAAAACAGGCCCTTTGGTATTAACAATTCATCCTCAACCCGATCAAAGCAAAACATTCTGACTGTGTTTCTTGGTTCTTTTGCCAATCCGTTTGCCCACCCAACGCAAGTCTCTCCTCAAGTTCTGTTTAAAAACTTTATTTCATTCTATAACATTACAGAGTACTATTTCATATTTCTCTACGAAACATTTACCTTATTATTACCTTATACAGTAATCACGGTTTAAACATTTAAGACGTTTATAAGTAGATGTTTTTATACACGGAAATGCTATTTTATCTTAGACCTATTTATGTTATCCATCTGAATTCTATTATTATTTCTCCATGTTAAGGCAAGCCTTGTTGACAGCGGTAGCTCTGTTTGATGGGCCGAAATAAAAAAAAAAACATAATGAACTTTGTCTGGATAAACATTTGGCTATGGGTGAAGAACCCATAGCCGCTTCAATAATCAACATTGTCTCGAAAAAAAGACTAACGATAAAAACAAATGCTATGCCCATCAAAGATGAGAGCGATGAACCGCACACAACATCAAGACCAAAGGAATTAATAAACACATAATGACAAGGGCTGGTAGAGGCGGGCAAAAAATATTGCGATCGAAGGTTTTCTTCTTGACTAACACTTGAAGGAATGTCAGTGAAAGCACATGGTGTCGAAAGCCTAGAGGGGGTACTTGATACTCCAAATAGCAGTATCACTCCAGTCATTGCTCCTTCACTGCGTGCTCAAGATTAAAGTTAAAAATCAACAACGAGGGATAACATAAACTTTTTATTGACAAGTCAATAATTCCTTTATCGTAAGGATCTCTGCCAGTTTTAAGTAAAAAGACTGCCAAATTCTTCCTAATAGCACCACTGTGTTATATAAACTTGGATCATATTTAATAATAATAATAATCGAATGTTGATATAATTACGTCCCTCTCGGGATTTACTCGATAATTGTTCTATTCGGGAGGCTTCGCACTAAAGTTAAACCCATCACCTTCTCAATCACCAATTGACCGAAATGGAACCAACTATTTATTTATTTATTTATTTATTATTTTTTTTTTGCGACGGTTAGAAACTGACTAGAATAATGGTTTTAGTTTGGTTTCTCTTGTGTGTCATACAAGGGATGAAAAGGCATCATTTCCGTGCGTAGCCTCTCTCTCTCTAGACCTCTGTATGGAATCCACCCTGAGGGAAAAATATCTTTCGCACCTTTTTCAAATTTTTCCTACCAATCATCCTTTGTAGGTATTGAAAGCGTTTCTCTCAAACGCTAACAATTTTACGTAATGACAGCGTCAATTTATTTCATTTGATTCATCTGTGATCCTCCGTTTAAAGGCCTTCTGCTTCCTTCAAAGCTGCGAGAGATTCAGCATGGAGGACTTTCGCCGACGTACGTCATGAATCACGTTTTTCGCCGAATTCAACATATTTATACTTAGGTTCAGATTCTAAATTATATTTATCACTGCTCTTTTTGGGCGTCGTTGACACCCTACCCCCGTCTTTCTTGGTCTAGAAGACGAAAAATCACCAGGCGAGATTAACAAAAACACTATAGAAAACGTTGACAAAGACATAAGTGAAAGAGAAATTGATGAAATTCGTTTTTGTTAAAATTACGGCACCTTGCTGTTGTGGTGCCTAGCTTTTCTAGTTCCATCCACGACTGAAAGGCGTCTTCATTCGTGCGAAATGAAGGAGGAATCAGATTATTTTTGAAACAATACTTCTTGATTAAGTGCGTTGAACCCTTAATGTTTAGGAGCGTATACGAAGTCAGGTATTTAAACAACTTAATTGAACTGATATTACTATTTATATGTGGGTACAGGATTGTCCGAATCATTTTATCGCTCATATTTGTTTTCTTCCTTCGTTTGTTTGATTGTTTGCTTGGTTTCCTTTAAACGCTTAAGGCAAATAATTCCATAAAATACGCAAATATGCAAAACAGTCATGTCACTACAGTACATTTCAGAGAGGAGTTTAGTCGGTAACACTTCATATTACCATTCTTTGCATGTACCATTTACAGATTTCTGTCTTGTTTCTTTACAATTTTCCTTCGACCTGAAAGCATAAAATTCAAACTAAGACCACGAGTTCAGTGTGACACAAAAAAATTCCTTAGGCCCTTTCCACCGTGCTCTTAACGGCGCTAGTTACCAGGTATAACACGAAGAGGAATTTCAACCGGAACTTGTCTCTGCTGTCTTCGAACGAGCGAGACTAGAGCTCTTCTGAAATCCGGCATCCTGATCGTGTACAAGATAGGATTAACGAGAGAGTTGGCAAAAAATAGAAGGGCCAAACTTAGAGTTAAGAATAGATGGGCATTACCAGTATTGAGAGCCATAAAAATATACACATCATATGGTAGCCATGTCAGTAAAGAAACCAGAGTCACGATACACAATGTCTTGGTCAGCTTTCTCTCCCTACTGGCTGCACCATAGTGCTGAGGATGCGCTCCACAATAAACTTTCAGTACAATGGACGAGTAAGAAACTAAAATAATGAACAAGCAAATGGATATGAACGAACACCTTAAGTGATGGAAATAACTGTTTGGAATATGAATAGTATAAAGCAATAGTGACATAACAGCTGAGGCCAGCCCAGCTGTCATCCACGTGACCGCGATAACTACTCTCAGGACCCAGTTTTTAATGACGCGGTATTTGAATGGACGAAACGTTGCGTGAATACGTTCTAAAGAAATCGCGGCAAGGTTTGTCAGAGAAGCTAAAGGAAACAATACAGACATGGTAGATATAATGTGGTCCAAGATTCCTTGGTAGGGCACGCTATACTTCCAAACGCCACAGAACCAATAGCCTATCTCAACCAAATCCACGACTTCCGAAAAACCTCCAACTAACATATCTGCAACTGCCAGGTTGATCACCAGGTACATGCTGCGCCTACGAAGACTGCGATTTCTTAAGAACACGATCATGGTCAGGATATTTAGTGTTACAATGGTTACTGACTCGGTTATGTGGACCGTTATCAAGGTGATGCACTGAGATGAAGAAAGTAAACTGTGGCTCCAGTCATTTTCTGATCCGTTTTTCTGAATAGAACTATTAACCATCTCTCTGTGAAAGCAAAATTAACGGAGGGTACATATATAAGAATCAGAGCCAGGTGCTTAAACGTTCGTCCGTTTTAGCAAAATGTTTACAACTTAGTCTTATAAGAACAGTTGTTTAGCCAGTTAGAACTCCAGAATGTGTCCACCTGATGACTCAAGCACCGTAAACATGTCAGTCATCCCTTGTGAGTTCATCATACCGCGAATAAGACCTGGTGATGGTTAGCAGAGTAAGAAAAAGCGAGAGTACACGAGCACTAGCTAAAGACTACAAACAGTCTTGAGGAGCAAAACCGTAAATGATATGAGTTTACCATTATATTCATAATATCTGTCTTGTCTACCATCTTTTTCATAGACTAACCCAGACGTCACGTAATGATAGTTCCATTTTTTTTTCTTGAAAACTAATGAAAGAAGGTTCCACACAGTTACGCAAGGATGATTTTTGCGAAACATGAATAAATTTAATTTTTTTAGTGGGCCGAATTTGCGTGATCTCTGATACTCGACGGAAGAAATCCTTATGTCGCAATTTCATTGGATAACCTATATTTGCAATATTCAAGGTTACATTAAGGACGGTGCCTCCTAATACGAAGATATTTTTACTACACAAAAAAGTAGATGTTGATTAGGGCCATTGAAAATTGAAAAGAAAATTGGCGGTAGCCATCCATTCTTCACAGATAATTAAGTCCAAAGCTTGAAAAAATAAAGACTTAGTACTTTTTCGAAAACAGAGGAAAGAAGAAAAATGTCTCTGAAATTTAATTGGAATTACAGTTTACATAGACCAAGGCAACAATAAACCACAAGCTTTCAAATACATAATAATAAAAATGAAATACATTTATATAGCGTCTTATCTCAGTGGTTCAAAAACGCTTTTCAGATGCCAAATTAAACTTATCATATGAAAAAATAAAACACTATCATCTGACATAATTATAAAAAACCATGTTCAGATTCTTTAATACATAACAATTGGTGATATCAAAACTACCTTTTATGTGGCAGTTATTATAAACTAATTGCATAGAGCCATTTTTTGGCCATGACTGCTCTTCTCTAGTCGAGCAATAAAAAGGCTAAAATTAATAAATGTTGCGAACCATACGAAAAAAATAACCTTGTGTTGAGTAGGCTTACCATTTTCGTTTTGTAAAGTAAACAGTGGGGGTCACCAAGCGCAATTTAAATCGATATTGGTTATTAGTTCAACTTTAAAGGCATTGTTTTGGGGGCTCGAGGTTTGAAAATGAACGAAAATCGAAAAACAAGTGTTCATCATACCTCACACACAAGCTTTCCGCTCTGTGACAACTCTAAGAAAAATAATTTCCCTGCAAGCAGAAGTGCGTGTTAGAATGTAGAATATAAAAAAAATCGAAAATATTACAATAATATATAATTTCAATGTTGTGCAAAATGTATCTTAATATGTAAAATAATACATGCAGAATGTTTGAAATTCATGTTCTCTAAAGTTTTAATTAACTTGCAACTTCAAAATTAATTAATTAATTAAAAAAACATTGATTAATATTTATATCGAAGCATGCAGAATGTTTGAAACTCATGTTCTCTAAAGTTAACTTGCAACCACAAAATTAATTAAACAACAGGAGAGTTTAATCCTCCTGTAACCCCGTCTGAACAACAAGAAGACCGTCTTAAAATAGAAGGACTGATTCAGGAGACAATAATTATTACTACTACATTTTTTTCTCCAAACGATATAAAAAGATGTAAGAAATATATATGAAATCCGTTCACTGGCCGGCGCTACACGCCGGCACTGTACGCAAAATGATGTTATACAATTTTCACGTGATGTTTTATGTTTCGCCAAGTTGTTTACAAGTTGTATCTCCTTTAAAAATACATTGCATCACAGAGAACATTTCCGAAAGTCTTTTTGAGATATTTTAAGCCACTGAATGCTAAGATCAATTAAGACAAAGGCGAACATTTGCGTCAGAAAAAAACATTTTAGATATATACAGAATTAGGCCGGTCACGCCTAACGTGGTACTTCTTGACAAGTCTTTTGACAGTTTACACATCTTTGTGTGCAAAGGTGAACATTTCATGTGTGTGCGTGTGTGTGCGTGTGTGTGTGTGTGTGTGTGTGTGTGTGTGTGTGTGTGTGTGTGTGTGTGTGTGTTGGGTGTGATGCATTGCCCTTGATTTCAAACTGTTCTTCAAAACCACTTCAAAATATCCGAATTTATTCGATTTCTTTTTACGTTCTGGAACGAAGAAAGTTACTGTGCACAGCAAATTGCTCGCGTCGATGAGACTTTCTTAAGGTATTAGGATACCCCAAATGACCATAGTTAGAAACAAATCGTTTAATTGAACGCTCGCAGAGAAAACCCTGGCAACCTATACATTTTCTGAAACCTTAATATTTTTGGAATTCAATGTCGAGATCAAAAGTTTAGAAAAAGAAAACGCGTAATATATATTAAGAGGGAAAGCGAAATCCAAGGCTTCCCCTTAATCACGTTCGTTTCCCCCACGCGAGAATTTGGGGCGACACGGTTCATTTCGGAAATGTTTCCTCACACTTCGCCCTCAAAAGAGGTGTCTGCGATTTTTCCATTTTTCCTTCGTTTTTTCCCTACACTCCCCTAAAGATTGATACTTAAAGTGTTCACGTATCCTTCCACAAAACAGGCCATAAATTTAAACTGGAACGAATTTCAAAAAAGCCGACAGCTTTTTGCAAAGGACGTATCTTAAAACATTCGTGCCGATTTTCAGCCCAATCGGTCAGAGGATGCGGGAAAACGAGCTTAAAATGGTCAGAGGATGCGGGAAAACGAGCTTAAAATGTTCACCCATTACCGAGATATTATTTTATAGAGAAAAAGACGGAAAACCATTTCCCAGCTTTATAATAGTACGTCTGGGTGTAAATGACTCTCTTCTAGCTTCTCGCCATCCAGTTCCTTTAACAATTTTTCCTGATTAAAATATGAGCCGCAATCGATTGAAGCAAGACTGTGTGCACCCTCATCGCTGAAGGGTATTCTGTCGCTCCTTCGCCGTTTGGGCTCCTTTGCCGATGTAAATGGACACCGCGACTTTTTCTTGCGCTTTCGCGAGGATATCACGACAATAATAATAATGATAATAATAATAATAATAATAATAATAATAATAATAATAATAATAATAATTAAGAACTTATATAGCGCATTTTCCATGTGTATATGATCAAATGCGCTTTACAAGCAGATGAAATTGGAATTTGGAAATGTTGGTTTTTGTGGAGAGGGGAAAACCGGAGTACCCGGAGAAAAACCTCTCGGAGCAGAGAAGAGAACCAACAACAAACTCAACCCAAATATGACGTCGAGTCCGATAATCGAACCCGGGCCACATTGATGGGAGGCGAGTGCTCTCACCACTACGCCACCCCTGCTCCCTACACAAAATATCTAAGATAATTTTAACCAATAAACACAGAAGAGCTAAGATAATTTTTCTCGAAAAAGTAATGATACCAAAGGCGATTAGAAGGAAGGCAGGGGTACATGCTTGTTTTATGGTGATGAAATGCACGGCTACGAGTTCATATAACACGCGACTTGCGGTGAATATTAGTTTATAGCGCGACAGAACTGATGACAGAAACTTGTCAGCGCATAATTAGCCATAACAGCATCCCAAAAATAGTTTTTCGTAATTCTTTTAAAAAGTAAAAAAAGCTTTTCTTCCCGTTCTTTTTGCAAAATGTTCATTCTAGTCTAACTGATTCGATCATGAAAAATCTAGTATTTCAATTTCGGGACAAAATCCGGGTATCCTTATACCTTAAAAACAGCAAGATTCCCTTCGTCGTCAACTGAATATCCTATTTTCTTATCAACTTGCTTTCATGGAGGGCTGTTTTTAGAGTCTTTCTGTTCACAATATTTACGAGGAAACATGAAAATGGAAACCGTTTAGACAACAGTCTTACTTCGCTAACAACGATTCTAAACAACTTTGATTCCACTGACTGTTTGTAACGGGTTGATCATCATATCAGGATAAAAAATATATCAACAAAACAACAGTATTTATATTTGATTCAGCTCAAATGACTTACCCGAGTAAGGATTCCAAAACAGTTCCCTTTTCTAATTGAGCTTCTAAGCACTTGCAAACGTTTTATTGGAAGAAAAAGCAAAAAGAACCCTTCAGCAGAGTTCGTGCTTTAAGAGTTACATCTGGCGATAATCACCCAAGGAAAACTGACTGATGCCTTAATATATACTTTTACCACATGAGCCACATGTCAAAATATTGCAATAGTAATTCGTGGAATACAGCCCCATGTCGACTTAATCTAAATTCAGTTCCAGAATGGCACATAGCGGGGCAAAATTATCCCTAAATTTTTATTTTCACCGTCATAATTTAACAAACTTCCAATTATTTAACCACATTGCCTGTATATTGCATTGGCTGCCACAGTTGAATTCCTTCTGGTTTCACTTAATTTTAGCATGTGAAGGCTTGTCTGTACATAAAACAAAATCCTAGCCACTGTTAAAATAACACGCCTGGTTTTACCAGTACAAGCAAACGAGAGTCAAGTGCACGTGTTCAATTTTACAGTTCTGATGGTCATCGGTTTCCAAAACCTTCGGTATTTTAAAATGAACTAATAACGTTAATGTAGACGTCCGCACACGCATGTTTCAACTACGAGGTAGTTAAGTTGGTCAACAGTTGATTCTTGTTGACTTAAGGTGATTCGTCACAATAGGCGAGTTTGGAATTGTGGAAAAACAGAAGAACCACATCGAGGTTCAGGGGAATCATTTTCGGTTTCCTTTGTTGTTAACAAAAAAATATGCAAATTATTCCCCTGAACCTCCACTTAGTTCTTTTGTTCTTCCACAATTCAAAACTAGCCTATTGCATGGCGTATCCTTACTGCGCATAATTTATAATTATGGCATCATTTGGCGCGCTCTGGTGCGCGCGCACATTAGAAACATGACGTATTTGCTTAGACATTAGGTTTTGTCAGCCAAAATTTTCCCTTTGTTGTCGTGTTGCAAAGAAACGAGCACGGTGACCACCATTTTATTGGTGTTATTTACTGCTAATAGGCACACGAAAAACATATTTTAAGGAGAAAGAAAGTTTAATAGTAGAAGTTGGATTATTTGCACATAAATGATGCGAAACTCTGCATTTGGAGCCAGGGAGACGTCAAAGGCGCTCCACCTGCTTCTAGCCCTACGCAAAGAGATCAAAGTTTTTAAGTGGCGGGATACGACTTAATGTTTATTTTGCAGTGTATGGTTTTGTTGACGCGCGATTATTTCCTACTAACACCCCGCCACGGCTGCCATTTTTTTTATGGTACCAACTAAGCTATTGTTATGAAAAGTTTCTTTCTTTCGGCGATCAAACCAAAGTTAATCGTTCAAGGAAGCTATGGTAGGCAACCTGTTAGCATGCAGCTGCTGACCGCATGACATTAAAACCACCCACTGCAAACTAAACATAAAAGCGACGTCCTGTTTTCATTTGCTTCCTATCAAGAATTTTGTTCTCGTTCAGTTGGGGGGGGGGGGGGTAAAACCTTAGGTTATGGTGAAACGTCTTCGGTGCTGAAGGCCCACAGGAGCGGAGACCCAGACCAATAAAATTTGTATGCGGTGCGTAACAGTCCTAAGCGTGCACCCTAACTCATAAACAGATATTGTTTTTTGAGTAAACATTTGATAGAATTGGTTAATAATAAAAATGCTCGGATACCAGTCGAGGGACCTTTTTTTTTTAAATTGTTTTCTAACGTTTCATCCATGCGATTATATCGAAGCTATCTAAAAATAAACAGCAAAACACCCATATATAAAAAGCGGTTTTTTTTGGAGGGGGGGGGGGGGGAGTGGGGGAATCTTGAACGTAGCGTTTGACGACGACACTACAAAATTGCTCAAAAAAAACATTTTTGATGGAATAATGCGAAGAGAAAAAGGAAGATCATTCCAAAAATATTTATTAATAACTGAAGGGCAAAATACAATATGATTGTCAATGTTTTCCACAAAATGAAACCTATGCCTACCTTGTGCTCTCAGTCGCTCTCTTCCACGTAGAACTTCGCCTCTTTGTTTTTTTTTTTTTTTTTTTTTTTTTTGTCAACAAATACAGTGTAGGTCGTTCCATTCAAAATCTTCATGTAAGCCCACATGAAATGACTGTGTAACTTCCCGTCCCAAAAACCACGCGGACTTCAGCAGAGAGTGAACTATAATGGGACATTTCATCTGGAATACATAGAGGGGTGGACATACGTATGGTGTTTCTCGGACAGAGGGGTTACCATATTTTCCTACCAATGGTGCTCCGCGCGCGAACCTTCGGCGCGCGGAGCTCCGCTATTAGCCAACGAAATAGAGTTTATTATTATTATTATTTATTCTTTGTAAGACCTAATATACTGATTTCAACACCACCCGTCTAGATTAGCATTTTCTATTTGCGGGATAGTGTGACCTTTTTATTTATAAGATTTATAATTGTCAATAAACTTGAAACTTGGAAGTCCGTTTCGCCACCCAACGCAAGTCTCTCCTCAAATTCTTTTTTAAATAACTTTATTTCATTCCATAACATTACAAAGAATTAGTTTTTTTTTTCAACAAAACGTTTACCTTATTGATACAGTAATCACGGTTAAATACTTAAGACGTTTACAGGAAAATGCTATTTTATCTTAGACCTATTTATTGTAAGTAGATCTAAGTATCTCTACCAGTTTTAACAGTCTTAAAAGTCTTGCCAAATTCTTCCTAATAGCACCACTATTCAAAGGTGTAGTATTGCAGATCTAATTATTACAATATAGATCGAATTTATTGCAAAAAATGGATACCTCACAGACTTTCCTAAATCTATATTACAACCCCACCTCCCTCCTTCCCCTCCCTCCCCTCCCTACCCCGCACTCCTGGAATAAAAACTCTGTGGGGATTCGTAAGCCATTTTATACAGGTTTTACAGAATAGACTGCCACTAATTAGTCAAGGTTTTAGAAGACGTGTCCTAACTTGAATAGGCGATTTGCATGATGGCGTCATTTTACTACTACTACCTTTTTTTTTGTCTTGCTTATTCTGGCAATTGTTTTTAAACCCCACCGTGGTTTAAAAATTTGAATGATACAGGAATCGACATGAATTGTGGTAGTCGTAATAAAATCATGCAAATCGCCTATTGTGTTATAGAAAGCTACACGTATTTGCTCATGAGCTCGATTTAACGATCTATGTTATATTATCTGGGATCATATTTAATAATAATCAAATGTTGATATGATTACGCCTCTCTCAGGATTTACTCAATAAATTTTCTGTCGGGGAGGCTCCGCACTTAGGTTCAACAACCAGTTGACCGAAATGGAACCAACTGTTTATTTTTTGCGACTGTTAGAAACTGACTAGAATAATGGTTTCAGTTTGGTTTCTCTTGTGTATAATACAAGGGTTAAAAAGGCGTTATCTCCGTGCGTACTCTCTCTCTCTAAACCTCTGTATGGAGTTTCCCTGTGGGAAAAAATATCGTTCGCATATATATATATATATATATATATATATATATATATATATATATATATATAATATATATATATATATTGTAATTTTCCTTACCAATGTATTGAAAGAGTTTCTCTAAAGCGTTAACAGTTTTGAGTAATGACAGCATCAGTTTATTTCATTTGATTCATCTGTGAAACTCCTTTTAAAGGCTTTCTGGTTCCTTCAAAACTGTGAGAGATTCAACATGGAGGACTTCCGCCGACGTACATGACTCACGTTTTTCGCCGAATACTAAATATTCAACAGATCTATACTTAGATTCAGATTCTAAATTCTATTTATCACTGCCTTTTTTGGGCGTCGTTGACCCCCTACCCTCGCCTTTCTTGGCCTAGAGGACGGAAAACCACCCAGCCTAGATTAAAAAAAAAAAACACTATCCAACAAGACATCGAATATCAAAGGAAGTAAGCCTAGCCATTCTTAGAATCAATTGTTACTGATCAACCATTGGACGGTAAACCATTGACAAAGGCACAAATGAAACTTACGGGCACCTCGCCGTTGTTGTGCCTAGGTAGTCTACTTTCATCCACGAATGAAAGCAGTCTTCAGTTGTGCGAAATGAAGGAGGAATCAGATTCTTTTTGCAACTGCACTTCTTGATTAAGTGGCAGTCCCGCTAACAACGGTCCTCTCGACTTGGCGACCAAAAAAAGTATCCCTTTTAAAAAATGCTATAATTATTTTCCAATTTTATTTTTGCGCCGCCACAGCGGTGAGGGTAAAAGGCGGAATGAGTTTGCGGAATGGCATGTGGCGTGACCTGCGGAATGGCATAATTATGCGGATTGTGATATATGCAGAAATGGCCCGAAGAAATTGATGAATTAATGGGAAAAAAACGAGGATCCGTAACTTACAGTACGGACCGAGAAAACGAGGTTAGTAAGATATTTATTATATCTCTAAGGTTAATCCGGCGCGCGGGAAAGAAACCTTGTTGAAGTCAAGCGGGCCGTACTGTAGAATACGGCCCGCAAAATTGACCAATCACAGCGCGCGTACTAAGTGAGAGATATAATAAATAGCCAAAAAGCTTGCCTGTGCAAGTTAGGGTTTCCAAGATATGAGGGTTGGGAACTTTCCATAGCAACAAAGTTAGCTAATTTTGTAGTTAAGTTAGTCCCCCTTAACTGAAAGAGTTAATTATTCTACAGCATAACTGAATAATCACAAGCTGGCTGCCGATGTCGTTCACAACCACTCTCCACCGGGCTTGCTTTCGTGTAAACATTACACTTAGAACTCTTGAGGTGATTAAATTTACCTTGAGTTTTGCGTTCATAGGATGAGTCAGTTCGTGAATGATAGTTGCAGCGTATTTGTAAAGCTATTCACGATCGTTCGGCTGTGATACAAGCGAGCTTTTGCTATCTTGTCAATTTCTCGGTGTAGATCAAACCCTTTTGGCAGTTTTGAAATGGATTTAATAAAATTTTATTTTTCCGAAGTTGTTTGCACGAGATTTAGGAACGAAGCCTCGTAAAGGCTTATTATGGTTTTCAGAGTTTAACAAGAGTCTCACATCGGTCGCGCTGCTTTTCTTGTTACAGTCAAGTCAGGTCAAGCGTAGCCGCCTAGAGTACATTAATGAGTTGATTATTTGAACAATGAACCCGTTAGTCGTTTCGAATAATGTAATCATTTTTGAAATATTCTAATCAAACTTCAATTGCTGATTGGACTATGCCCGTAGATGTGTTTGAAAAAATGTTAATTTTATCCCACAGGAACATAGTATGCCGTGCTCTGTAATTATACGCGCCTTCCCTCGCAGTTTTCGATTCACTTTCAGGGTTTCGGTATCGGGCATCAACACTGCACCGTCCTCTAACAATGCAGTGATAAACAATTTCAAATTGAAATTTTCCTCTAAAGGAATCACTTTACCCCTTTTCTAATAATATGCTTAGCGTACACTTGCGTGTTGCCGCTTGGTTTCATAGTTTGATTTCATTCTTATCAATATATACCTGTACGTTTTCCACATTGGTCTGCTGTGACTACCATTGCGTAAATGATGACGAGGAGAAACAACACTGATTTTAGAACAGCCATCTTGACTCTGTTGCTTAAAAAAGCCACAAATTGTAAGTTTTACAGATTTTACTGGTAATTTTCGATAGTTTGGAACAGCAATGTTCCTCCCACTGTAAACAATTTTCAGTGTGATTCTTTATCGTATATCCAGTCTTTCGACGATCAACGAAAAGTACTTTGAACCGTTAGATCAAAACTAGATTTATTCAATGACAACGGAAACAGTTGTATTCTTCCGAATCATGCCTGATTCTGTGGTAGTTTTACATTTTTCGTACATATCATTACAAGACAACTGAAAACAAATATCGATATCTGCGTGATATCATCAAAAATGAAAATCAGAAATGAAAAGAAAAGAAAAATGCAAAAATAAGTAATAAATGAAGAACATTAAAAAACAAATATGAATGTTTCCACGGCATACTTAAAAGTCAACGTTCAGGAGTGCGCAGTGTAGTGATGAATAACAGAATGTTGCTTGATTGTCACCTGCTGGTGTTGCATGATGTTTGCTGTTGTTAAAGAAATGCGTATACCCAAGGCGTGTATTTTTACCTCGGAGCTTTCAAGAATTCGCTGAGCTTGTTGGAGTCGACTTACTTCGACTTGGAAACTGGCGAGTATTAAAACTATGTGTCTGAATATAACTGTTTTCCGCATGTTTGATGTTTTACCTCAAGGTCAGTTTGTGTAATGGGTTCTGCGACTTCGGTCAACTCTTCAGTGTTTTTTAACGTGACTTGTCGCTAAGTCTCTTTATCGACTGCTATAATTATGTCCCATCGGGCATTCTGACCAATCAGAGCCGTCATTTAATCATAGCGCGATTTCAAAGAAAAACAAACGACCGCGCTGGATCAAGGGTGATAATGGGCCTGTAAGTATTACAAAAATCTCTGGCTAAAACATCT
>JAEMWC010000692.1:245000-310000 GCA_016490735.1 Pachyseris speciosa
ACACAGACGGATTATCAGACGAGCTACCCTTCTTTGCCCAAGTTCGTCCGAGACGGATGATCCGTCTCTAGTATAAATACAGCCACTCTTGTAAAACTCTGAAAACCATAATGAACCTCTGCGTGGCTTCTTTCCCAAATCTCTTACAATCGACCCCGGAAAAATAAAATTTTATTTAATCCATTTCAAAACTGCCAAAAGAGTTTGATCTACACTGTGAAATTGACAAGATGGCACAAGCCAAACTGGCTGCCGAACGATTCTCTCGTGAATAGCTTCACAAATACGCAGCAAATATCATTCGCGAGCCAGACTAAGCCTGTGAAAGTAAAACTCCAGGTAAATTTAATCACCTCAAGAGTTCATAAGTGTAATGTTTAAACGAACAAGCCCGGTGAAGAGTAATTCACTATGTTAGGCTGTAGAATAATTAACTCCTTCAGTTGAATTAATTTCTTCGCGTCATTTCTGCATATATTACATCCCGCATAATTATGCCATTCCGCAGGTCATGTAACATGACATTGCGCGAACTCATTCGACCTTTTACCCTCACCGCCGCCACATGCACAGGCCTAATTTTGGCTCACCTGCCCGAACTGATACCGATCGAAAGCGTAAATTTCATAGATTTTGTCAAGCGCGCTCTGACTGAAAAAATCTAGCTCACTTAATTCTATTTTGCTACAAGTTACAAGGTTTATTCAGTTAGTTCACAGACAAACTCTGGAAACTTACAAAAAAATCTTACGCATTCCAGCGTGATTAGAAGACACCCTTCCCTTGAGCCTTAATTTGCATATCGAAAACTAACCAAATGAAAGGAAAGAAATCTCAAAAGTTTGGTCTAAATCGTGATAAAAAACAACGTCAGAGCAAGTATGTACTCCAATGAACTGGTTTATCGCCTCAAACCGGCGCATATCACCTGAGCTTACACACACCAAGAGCTCAAAATTGACGAAAATCCATGTGTTTACATAATTGTCATTGGTGTCAAACCTCATTTGCATAATTCTTAAAATTGGGGAAAAGATATATATTTTTTTTACCATTAAGATTCTTTTACTGACCTTCTAAATAATGGGTCTTAACTTCCTTTAATGATTGTATGCAATAGAAATCTTGTGTTGTGGTAAAACGTTGCATAAACGTGATCAGTCTATATGGCTTGCGAGACCCACAAAGTAAACATTGGCGGGCCGGTTGTAATTAGTCTATTGAATAAATTCGTTAATTCACGTTGTAAACCACGAGATGGAAAATATAAAATTTAAAAGTTAAAATTTTTCAATTTGGTTATTGTAGACATTATATGCATCTTGAGGGGACACACAAACATAAAATACATTATGCTAATATTAAATTTTGAAACAACCACATTCCAACATAAACGCACGGCCTGCCCACTGAGGAAATGCTCTGAATGCTTCCAGCAAACACAAGCGACCGATTTAATGGCAGTACTTTCTGCAAATTTCTTTCCATCATTGATGGTTTTCATGCGGCTACGGTCTGCAACGTTTCCAAGCTACAAACTCAACATCGCGGACCGTTATAACCAACAAGAATAATTTCGCCTGCTGTCTTGCGTTACATTGAACGTGGCCATGCTAATTGGTTTGTTTGTTGTGTTATGGGATGGGAGGGGAGGGAACAAAATGTGGAAAGGGACGGAACAAATCAATAAGAAAAGTTTCTGGTTTTCTTTCCAATACATGTATAGATAAGTACCTAATCGGTGAATAGCAAAAAAATTAATTCCTTCCATATTATTATAGTCCATAACCAAAATCTTTTCATAATCAAAAAATAAAGGAAAACTTTTTTTTGGTCGCCAAGTCCTGAGGACCACTCTCACCGGGACTGCCTCTTAAGTGCGTTGGACCCCTAATGTTTAGGAAAGTACAAGAAGTCACGTGTTTGAACAACTTAACTGAACTGATATTACTATTAATCTGTGAAAACAGGATTTGTTGGAATCATTGTACCACTCACATTTTTCTTCGTTCGTTTGTTTGATTGTTTGCTTGGTTTCATTTGAACGCTTAAGGCAAATAATCCCATAAAATACGCGAATATGTAAAACAGTAATGTCACTACAGTACATTTCGGAGAGGAGTTAAGTCGGCAACACTTCACATTACCATTCTTTTAATATACCATTTACAGATTTTTGTTCGCACCTGTCTGTGTTTCTTGCCAATTTTTCTTAGTCCTCGGAGCATAAAATTCAAACCAAGACCGCGAGTTCAGTTTAGGCCCTTTCCAAGGTTTTCTTAACAGCGCTAGTTACCCGGTATAACACGAAGAGGAATTTCAACCTGAACTCTATTCTGCTGTTTTCGAACGAGCGAGACTAGAGCTCTTCTGAACTCTGGCATCCTGATAGTGTACAAGATAGGATTAACAAGAGAGTTAGCAAAATATAGAAGGGCAAAACTTACTCTAACAATATATGGGGAATATCACCACTGAGAGGCAGAACATAAATAGTATATGGCAGCCATGTCATGAAAGATACTAGTGTCACGATACACAATGTCTTGGTCAGCTTTCTCTCCCTACTGGCTGCACTATGGTGCTGAGGATGCGCTCCACAATAAACTTTCACGACAATGGACGTGTAAGAAACTAAAATAATAACGAGGCAAATTAATACGAACGAACACCCTAGGTACTCGAAATAATAGGATGGAATATGAATAAACAATAGCTCTAAAACAACTGAAACCAGCCCACTTGTAACCCACGTGACCATAATAACTACACCGAGGACCCAGGTTTTAATGACACGGTGTTTGAATGGACGAAACGTTACGTGCAAACGTTCTAAAGAAATCGCGGTGAGGTTTGTCAAGGAAGCAAAAGGAAACAAGCAATACATGGATGCTATGATGGAGGTCCAGATTCCTGAGAAGAACGCGTTATACTTCCAAACGCCACAGAGCAAATCGCCCATTTGAACCAACATCACGACTCCCGTAAAACCTCCAACTAGCATATCTGCAACTGCCATGTTGATCACCAGGTACATGCTGCGCCTACGAAGACTGTGATTTCTTAAGAAGACTATTATGGTCAGGATATTTAATGTTACAATGGCTACAGACTCAGTTATCATGACCGTAATCAAGGCGATGCACTCAGATGAAGAAAGTAAGCTGAGTTTCATGTCATTCGCTGATCCGTGTTTCTGAATAGAATCATTAACCATCTCTCTGTGAAAAGAAAATTAAAGGAGTGTACATATATAAGAGTCAGAGTCAGGTGCTTACGAGTTCCTCCGTTATATTACAATGTTTATAACTTAGTCTCATTAGAAATGTTGTTTAACCAGTTAGCACTCCAGAATGTGTCCACCTGACTCAAGCACAGTAAATATGTAATTCATCACTAGTGAGTTAATCATACCGTGGATAAGACCTGGTTGTCATTAGCACAGTGAAAGAAAGAACCTTTATTTAAAGAGAGTAACACCTATTACTATGAAAGTATTCTCGCTAGTGGCCCTCTGTAAATCAAGTCAACTCAACTCAACTCAAATGAAATCAAATCAAATGTTGGTTAAACGTTTTGGGGGAGAGGGGAGAACCCGGAGAAAAACCTATCGGAGCAGAGTAGAGAACCAACAAACTCAGTCCACTTATGACACCGAGTCCAGGAATCGAACCCGGGCCACATTGGTGGATGGCGAGCGACCACTACGCCAACCCTGCTCCCCGTAAGAAAAAGCGAGAGCACTCGAGCACTAGCTAAAGACTCCAAACAGTCTTGAGGAGCAAAACCGTGAATGATATGAGTTAATCATTATATTCATAATAACTATCTTGTCTATCATCTTTTCATAGACTAGCCAGACCTCACGTAATGATGGTTCCATCTTTTTCCTCTGAAAAGCTCAAAGTAGGTTCCACACTGTTGCGTAAGGATGAGTTTTGAAAAACATTAATCAATTAAATTTTTTAGTGAACCAAATTTGCGTGATCTCTGATACTCGACGGAAGAAATCCTTATGTTGCAATTTCGTTGCATAACCTACAATGTTCGACAAAAGTCCTTGACACGTCTTGATCAGATAACATATAACTGCATTAACGACCTATTTAGGGACCAATGCGTAATAACATCACTAGAACAGAGAACCCCCTTCCCCCAGACAATGTTGGAAGCGAACAAAGGCAACTTGGACACGGTAACTAACATTGAAATGGGGGAAAGGGGGCAAAATCCAAAATAACGTGTGAAAAGGTTGGAGAAATGGTTTAGTGGGCCAACAATTTTCTCGGGGATTGTATTTACAGCAAAGTTCTTACAGACGAACTTATGAGTCTATTCTCTTATAATAAAAGGAAGTGTTGGTGTTTTAATGATTGTAATACTTTGCATAGTTAGGTTAATGTCCAGAATAATGGGTGCAGAGTGATATTTACTATGGGGGGAAAGCTTGGGCATATCAAAGTAACAGGGGGGGGGGGAGAGTGGAGAAGGATGGGGCGGGAAACAATGAAACTAAGGGAGTCCATCTAGAAAGCTCAGCGTCTCTTTCTTGGTTTTGTTTTCTTTCTACAGTAACTTCAATGGCAAATTATGTAAGCAGGACATCGAGTTAAATAAAGATAGGTCATTCTTCGCTACCTCGGACGCGCCTCTTGTACTAGTAAAGGGCACTCCAATAGACGGTCCAAACAGGCAAATGATGGATGTCCGATGGCGAATGTTCCATTTGTGGCGTCAGTTACCACAGAGAGAGCAACAGAATTTAATTCCATGTGGCTCTTGTTTCGCAAAATTCATTTTGAACATCGCATTAATTTCCGCTTAACCGGAAGTTAACTTTGGTTTGACCCATTGTCGCATAAACACTACGCGTCCACAGTACTCGGCTGATTAAATTGATGTTTTGCCGTACTATTATTAAGGGTTGCCATGAAACCGAACATATAGGTTCTAAGTAGTGATCTTTAACGTTTTTAAGTGTATTTAAGCAAAATTTCAAAGCTTTAAGGAATGTTTCAACAGTACTCGGCAAAAAATTGGAAAAGTTATTACTCACTATAGCTAATTAATCTCTCTCCCAGTTATCGATGATTACTGTTCAAAAGTTAGTAAATGTACAGTAATATACCGCGCTGAAATGTTTGGAAGTTTGTTAATATTATATGGATGAATTTCAATTAGTGAAACCAGGGGAATAGCTCTAAATTGACTATGGAAAAACACGATAACCTGCGAGAAATGTTAACAGTTGCACAATGAAAGGAAACTTTCGGTTTGCTTGTAATATTTATTCCAGTTTTCTAGTTGTAATTGTTATAGTAAATTACATCTCTTTGTTGAGAATTCGCCCTTTCTATTTCTTAACATCGGTTTTACAGCACCGTTAAAAACATAATACAAAATGACAAAGAACCTTATAAGCCTTTCTCATTCAATACTTCGACGAAATGGCGAGAATAGCTGATTGACTTGCAAGCGTTCTTACATGTGAAAATGATATGCACGTACAACCTCAGAAAATACCCAAATCATGTAACAGAAAGGTTGGAGAACCTAACACATTTATTTGTGTTGCCAAAGGCAATTACATCACACAGGAAGAGAAAACACGGAGCCCTTTAAAGAATTTTCCCACTGAACATACAATAATCACGCAAAGACAATGTTCGACAATTAACAAATCGAATGTGGTTTAGCGTTGTCTATACTCTTATCGACAACGATATTCGTCATCACAGTGGTCAAAATGTTGTGGACTCACGAGGCGCAGCCGAGTGAGTTCACAGCAAATTTTGACCACTGTGATGACGAATATCGTTGTCGATAAGAGTATAGACAACGCTAAACCACATTCGATTTTTTTCTTACCACAATATCACGTCAAAGAAAATGTTAATTTCAGGGCGCGAGCTGAAAACAGGCATTGCGCGACACGTTGACGCGAGAAGCGTTGTCTAGACTCTTATCGACAACGGTAAATTAGCCAATCAGATTGCGAGATTACTAGCAATTGTGGTAAAAAAGTCCTTGGCACGTCTTGATCAGATAACATATAACTGCATTAACGACCTATTTAGGGACCAATCCGTAATAACATCACTAGAACAGAGAACCCCTCCAGACAATGTTGGAAGCGAACAAAGGCAACTTGGACACGGTAACTAACATTGAAATGGGGGGGAGGGGGGCAAAATCCGAAAAAGTTTAGAGAAATGGCTAAGTGTGCCAACAATTTTCTCGGGGTTTGTATATTTGCAACATTTAAAGTTCCCTTAAGGACGGTGCCACCTAATACAAAGATAGTTTTTCACGCATTACCACAAGGGCCACTGAAAATTGAAAAGAAAATTTTGGGTAGCCACTAATTTTTCACAGATAATTAGTCCAAAGCTTGAAAAAGAAAAAATATGTCTCTGATAATTTAATTATAATTACGGTTTACATACACCAAGGCAACGACAAACCACAAGCTTTCAAATACATAATAGTAAAAATGAAATACATTTATATAGCGTCTTATCCCAGTGGTTCAAAAACGCTTTTCAAATAACAAATTAAAATTATCATATAAAAAAAATAAAACACTATCATCTTTTAAAAATAAAACACAATTTTCAAAATTTGTAATACATAACAATTGGTGATATAAAAACTACCTTTTATGTGGCAATTATTACAAAATAATTGCATTGGAGCCATTTTTGGCCATGACTGCTCTCCTCAAGTCGAGCAATAAAAAGACTAAATATATTTTGCGAACCGTATGGAAAATAACCATGTGTTGAGTAGGCTTCCCATTTTCGTTTTGTATAGTAGGCAGTGGGGGCCACCAAGCGTACTTTAAATCTATATTGGCTATTAGTTCGACTTTTAAGGCATTGTTTTGGGGCGCGAGACAATTTTTGCGCTATTCCCTCCCCCCCCCCCCCCCCTCCCTAGTAAATTAAATATTTGCACTCTTTTCCTTGGGTATGTTTTGATATCCGGTATGGTGGCACATGCTGGAGCACAGAAATTTCTTGATTCTTCTGGAATTAGAGGACATTTGTTTCAATGGAGATGACTTTGAATGCTTAGAACAATTTTGAAGAGGTTTTGAGATATCCATTTTGCGTAAATTTCAAAGTTTTATTGCCATTATAACTTGAAGTGGAGTTAGACAAACACGTAAGATCACTTTTGTAGTTTTGTCAATTATTTGGGCAGTTGTTTCCTGTGGTTTTATTTATAATAATAATAATCATAATACTACTACTAATAATAAATAATAATGGTAATTATTATTACTATCATTGTTATTATTAACAGGATATTATCAATTATTAAAAACTGAACTACGGATATCAGATTTCCAGCATTTTCATTGGCTAGCCGGACACAGGCTCTCAGCTCACATACCTGCTCTACCTTACATGGTCAGTGAACGCTTCAACAAACAGAGAAAGCTCAATAAAATTTTTCTCGAAACGGCAGCCATTAAAGCATTAGTCGTCTCACAGCGGAATTAACGAGTTGAGATTTCGAAACTGGAACCGAAATACAAATGGAATTCCTTGCTGATTGTTTTAGAACGACAAGAAACAGTGTTGGGATTGTGTTAAAACATTTCTTGCAGCACTAAGAAAATTTTCAGTGCTACTGATGTTAATTTAGCATGCAAATAGCAAAACGCACTTTTATTTATGGAGATACAGAAAGAGTTTTTTAACTCAACTAAACGAAATTGAAAATATGTTTTCAACAACAAGTGTGGACGTCACCAATCTGTAACTATGCTCACAGACCAGTCTATTCAAAATAAACTGAGCTAAAAACTATAAACTCAGCTAAAATTTGCAGCAATAATCCACTATAATCGAAAATCGTTCCAGCAATCAGTGACACTTTTGAAAAAGATAACACACGTTAATAATGTTCTGACTTGCACTCGATGCAACGTATCAATCACCAGCTTCAAA
This sequence comes from Pachyseris speciosa, assembly GCA_016490735.1. Classification (NCBI taxonomy): domain Eukaryota; kingdom Metazoa; phylum Cnidaria; class Anthozoa; order Scleractinia; family Pachyseridae; genus Pachyseris; species Pachyseris speciosa. Next base: position 252,959 of record JAEMWC010000692.1, read on the forward strand.
ATTTCCGGTTGCAGATATGATGTTTTGTAACAAATGAGAAGAATCGCCGTTCTTGTTGTTCTTGTTCTTGTTATTCGGTTCGGCCGCGGATCCAGTTTTTGTTCCACGCATCGAGACAAATTTCTATAAGCCACTTCTTGAAGCATAACCTGGACATTTGTCTTGCTCATCCCTCATATATCTTGTTTCCGACTTGGTCTGGTGAGACAATGTTCCAGTCCACCAAAATAAATTGAAATTGTGTCTTCATTTAGATGAAATTCACCCATGGTGCTGTTGTTTTGATGGATTACAAATTCGTTTCCTTCGCTCGTACATCTTTGTGAAAGCCGTTCCACCCTCTTTGAGCAATGATTGAATATTTTTACCAAACTACTGACCATTTACAATCATTCAGAGCAAATAAACTCTGCACTTTTTCCAAAAAGCACCCTAAACTGAAGCTTCAACCTTGTTTTCGGTCAGTTTCATTGAATTCATTCAACTTTGCTCGGAAACGTTGCAACCCACCTGAAGGTTTTCGCGCCCCTTTTTGTTTAGTCATGTGATAGACAAAAGTTCCCTTTTTCAGGTTTTTTCTTTCTCTGAGTTCCTTTCTTCCACTTTTTTTGTTCAGATTCTCAATTATGCGTCGTAGAGTTTTTAATAAAACAATTATTCTACTCGGGCTTGCTGGATATGAAATGATTATAACCAACTGTTATTTATCACTTCATATCCAGCACGCCCTCGTAGAATAATTGTTAATTATTGTTGCACTCCGTAGTCGTCGTCGTTCTCGTAGGCACCCGCCCACGAGCAATACCGCTAGCCATGATTACCATGAGGAAAACAATTCACGGGTTTCTCTTAGTATGGTGCTCCGCTTGGAGGGCCCTTCGGGCCGCCGGAACCCAGCTATAAATAATTCAACTCTACTATTAAACTTTTTCTCCTTAAAATATGTTTTTCGTTCTCTATTTCGAGTAAGTAACGCCTATAGGAATAGACGGTCATCGACTTCCTTTCTTTGCAACACGACGACAAAAGGGACATTTTCGGCTGACAAAGCCCCATGTCAAGGCAAACTAGCCATGTTTCTAATGTTCACGCACACGAGCGCGCGCTAAACGACACCATCAATTATGCGCAGTAACGACGCGCCATGCAATTGTAAGAAATCACCTTACGCTTGTATTATTTGCCACTTCACTTGCTTTTCCGTGATTAAGCGTAATTGCATAAAACATAACAATATAACGCTTTCGTTTAAGATTTTTTTGGTGTAGACAGCCTGTTACCAACCCTGTAAAGATATCTTCTAAATCAAGAGCTTCCAAAAAATACGGTAACCATCAAAACAATCAATCTTCGGAGGATATCGCGCGAGTAATAACGCGAGACAAGAGGGTTGAGTGGTGCGAATAACGTATGCGCACTAACAATAGGAGGCAGCGTCGTTAAGTCATATCCCTTCCATTTGGCTTGCATGTACTTATCTTTCTAGGCAATGGAACCAATAAGACGTCTTTCTCAGCAAATCATTTTGCAAACCATCTTTTCTTATGTTTGGCCGGAAAGCAACGTTGTAGGAGTAGTTTCAGTACGCAGGCTCAAGGCATTGCAAATAATGCTGTGTAACCATCGAGAAATTAAAATTTCCCTTCTGGAAAGCAATTGTTATACCCAAAAGAGTTGCAGTTCCTGAGAAAAGCTATTCAAAGACTACAATGTTTGTAAACAAACTTTTTGCTTTATATACCTGAGCGATAGGAATCAAGTCTTGGGAGTACTGAACCAGCAGAAAAAAAGAGTAAAAAGTCTCTCCCTGCAAATAAAAGTTTATTTTTAAACAATATTAGTGATGTTTTCAGGAAGTGCACTTGTTGTGGCATGAACGACCGTAAACAGCCGTGAACATAAATGAAACACATGCATTTTATCCAAAATGAAGCGAACATCGTCAAAAAATTTTGGGGGTCCGTAGCCAAACTTTGCTTTAAAAAAGACGTCTAGTAATTATTTTTATGAAAGAAACTGGACTGTCAGAATTGTCACCGTGTGTCTTTACCTGAAACAATTTTCATGTACCACTTTCACTAGTGTTTCGTTTAATACCTTATGTTTGTAGTTGCTGAAGTTTCAAGAGATTCGAATTCTACACAGGCGGGCACAGGACATGAGTTCAGCATATAACAATTTTAGCTTTTTTTTTCACAGTTAGGGCGGAGAGTGCCGACTAAAAAACTAAAGTTGAAAGCAGCAAAGTCCTGCATGTCGCCCTCCTCCATCTTGCTACAAATTTTAACATAAATATTTTTATCTGTCTATATTCTTATTGACGATAAAAATTACCCAATCGGCGACCTTGAATTTTGACTGATATTGTAAAAAAATATGATAGACAAGCAACTCAACTCCAACTTTCAATTGCATAGTTGAGTCGAAGTTTTCGTTGGGGGGAAACTATTTTATTGCCCTAAAAATGAATCGAGCTGCCTCCTAGCTTGTAACATCATGGTTACAAAATATTTCTCTTTAGGGTGCACCAGCCTCGTATTTCTGTGTATAGTTTCTTTTGATCGTTTTAAATTATCTTTCATTTACATTGCCGAAGGCATAAATTGTTTCCCGCCACCATGCAGCCTGCTCTCTAGCGTATGCAGATTTTCTCTTCAAATTATGAAAACTTCTCCTCTCAACTTAAAATGTGACAATCTGTTTGAAAATGAACGAAAATCGAAAAAAAAGTGTTCATCATACCTCACACACAAGCTTTCTGCTCTGTGACAACTCTGAGAAAAATAATTTCCCTGCAAGCAGAAGTGCGTGTTAGAAAGTAGAATATAAAAAAATCGAAAATATTACAATAATGTATAATTTCAATGTTGTGCATAATGTATCTTAGTATGTAAAATATATTTTAAGCCATCGAATGCTAAGATCAATAAAGACGAAGACGAACATTTGCGTCAGAACCAAACATTTTAAATATATACAGAATTAGGCTAAAGGTGGCATTTCTTGACAAGTCTTTTGACAGTTTACACATCTTTGTGTGCAAAGGTGAACGTTTCATTTGTGTGTGTGTGTGTGTGTGTGTGTGTGTGTGTGTGTGTGTGTGTGTGTGTGATGCATTGCCCTTGAGTTCAAACTATTCTTCCAAACCACTTCAAAATATCAGAATTTATTCGATTTTTTTAAGTTCAGGAACAAAGAAAGTTATTGTGCATAGAAAGTTGCTCGATGAGACTTTCTAAAGGTATTAGGATACCCAAAATGACCATAGCTAGAAACGGAGCGTTTAAATGAGTGCTAGCAGAGAAAACCCCGGAAACCTATACATTTTCTGAAAGCTTAATATTTTTAGAATTCAATGTCGAGTTTAAAATTTTAGAAAAAGAAAACGCGTAATATATCGCCTTAATGACGTTCGTTTTCCCCACGCGAGAATTTGGAGCGACAAGGTTGACATCGGAAATGTTTCCTCACACTTCGCCCTCAAAAGAGGTGTCCGCGATTTTTCCATTTTTTCTTCGTTTTTTTTTTCCTACACTCCCCTAAAGATTGATACTAAAAGTGTTCACGTATCCTTCCACAAAACAGGCCATAAATTTAAACTGGAGCGAATGTCAAAAAAACCGACAGCTTTTTGCAAAAGGACGTATCTTGAAACATTCGTGCCGATTTGCAGCCTGATCGGTCAGAGGATGCGGGAAAACGACCTTAAAATGTTCACCCTTCACCGAGATTTTATTTTATAGAGAAAAAGACGGAAAACCATTTCCCAGCTTTATAATGGTACGTCTGGGTGTTACGAATCTCCTCGTGGTAAAAGAGTAAATGACTCTCTTCTAGCTACTCGACATCCATTTCCTTTAACAATTTTTCCTGATTAAAATATAAGCCGCAATCGATTGAAGCGAGACTGTATGCACGCTCATCGCTGAAGGGTATTCTGTCGCTCCTTCGCCGTTTGGGCTCCTTTGCCGATGTAAATGGACACCGAGATTTTTTTTTTTGCGCTTTCGCGAGGACATCACGACAATAAACACAGTAGAGCTAACATAATTTTTCTCGAAAAAGTAATGATACCGAAGGCGATTAGAAGGAAGGCTTGGGTGCACGCTTGTTTTATCGTGATGAAATGCGCGACTACGAGTTCATATAACACGCGACTTGCGGTGAATATTAGTTTATAACGGCGACAGAACTGTTGCCAGAAACTTGCCAGCGCATAATTAGCCATAACAGTATCACAAAAATAGTTTTTCGTAATTCTTTTAAAAGGTAAAACTGCTTTTTCTCCCGTTCTTTTTGCAAAATGTTCATTCCAGTCTAACTGATTCGATCATGAAAAATCTAGTATTTCCAATTTCGGGACAGAATCCGGGTATCCTTATACCTTAAAAACAGGAAGATTCCGTTCGTCGTCAACTGAAGGTCCTATTTTCTTATCAACTTGCTTTCACGGAGGGCTGTTTTTAGAGTCTTTCAGTTCACAATATTTACGAGAAAACATGAAGTTGGAAACCGTTTAGACCACAGCCTTACTTCGCTAACAACGATTCTAAACAACTTTGATTCCACTGACTGTTTGTAACGGGTTGATCATCACATCAGGATGACAAATATCTCAACAAAACAATATATAGTATTTATATTTGTTTCAGCTCCAATGACTTACCCGAGTAAGGATTCCAAAGCAGTTTCCTTTTCCAATTGAGCTTATAAGCACTCGCAAACGTTTTATTGGAAGCAAAATAAGCCTTCAGCAGAGTTCGTACACTAAGAGTTACATCTGGCGATAATCACCCAAGGAAAAGTGACTGAAGCCTTAATATATACTTTTACCACATGAGCCACATGTCAATATATTGTGGAATACAGCCCCCATGTCGAGTTAATCTAAGTTCAGTTCCAGAATGGCACATAGTGGGGCAACATTATCCCTAGCTTTTTATTTTCACCGTCATAATTCAACAAACTTCCCGTTATTTAACCACATTGCCTGTATATTGGCTGCCACAGTTGAATTCCTTTTGGCTTCACTTAATTTTAGCATGTGAAGGCTTGTCTGTACATAAAACAAAATCCTAGCCAGTGTTTAAATAACACGCCTGGTTTTAACAGCACAAGCAAATTCCAAAACGAAAGTCGAGTGCACCAGTTCAATTTAACAGTTCTGATGGTCATCGGTTTCCAAAACGTTCGGTGTTTTAAAATGAACTAATTACGTTTATGTAGACGTCCGCACACGCATGTTGCAACTACGAGGTAGTTAAGTTGATCAACAGTTGATCCTTGTTGACTTTAGATGAATCAGCGGTCACAGTAGGCGAGTTTCGAATTGTGGAAAAACAAAACAACCACGTCGAGGTTTAGGAGAATCATTTTCGTAGATAATAGATGCAAATTATTCCCTTGAACCTCGACTTGGTTCTTTTGTTCTTCCATCAAAACTAGCCTATTGCATGGCGCATCCTTACTGCGCATAATTTATAATTATGGCATCATTTGGCGCGCTCCCGTGCGCGCGCACATTACAAACGTGCAGTACTTGCCTAGACATTAGGTTTTGTCAGCCAAAATTTTCCCTTTCTTGTCGTGCTGCAAAGAAACGAGCACGGTGACCACCATTTTATTGGTGTTATTTACTGGTAATAGGCACACGAAAAACATATTTTAACGAGAAAAAAGTTTAATAGTAGAAGTTGGATTATTTGCACATAAATCATGTCAAACTCTGCATTTGGAGCCAGGGAGAAGTAAGAGATGATGACGAAGTGGTCAATTATCCTTACATCATTTGCCAGACACACATAGTCAATTAGGCTCTAGGTTTCACTATCATTCATAGTGTTTGTTATATAATAACATATTTTTTCGGCTGTTTAAGTTTCGAATATTTATCGCTCAACTCCGTAAAACACTCAGAATAACAGGTGTGTAGGGCGAAAACCAGCACAGTGACGCTGTCATTTTATTGCGTTTTTTCTAAAAACCATATGCATGGATATCACTTGTGCGAAGTTTGAAAAAAATCTTAATAGTACATCCTTTCAAGGAAATTGTTTTAAAACATATTAAAAGGGGTTCATCAATCTTGTCTTCTATGCTATCGATTTATAAAGGGCAATATTCCTGATCTCTTTTTTGTCGGTGTGCACTCTCCAACGTTAAGTGACATCTGCTAGTGCCATAACCGATTCTAATGAAATTATTTTATTGTTTTTTCCTTGTTTCTAGTTGTTGTGTATGTTTTCATCTTAAATTTCCCTGCACAAAAGATATAGAAGCGGACATAATTTGAATTGTGCTTAGCAGTCTATAAAAAAGGCGATTCCTCCTCACAAATGGCTAAAACTCGAAACGTCGGTGCTTGAATCTGTTTAAGGTGGTGAACTCTGTTGATCATACCGAATTCATTATAAAGAAGGAAGATGGCCGATTGTTCATGAAACTTCCGTTTCAGCTGTTTTAAGGTCTGTGTTCATTTAAGTTTTGACCCAAATTGATCAGAGTTATAACCCTACATGTCTCATCTTAAATTAACCGTGCAAAAAAGATAGAAGCGGACATAACTTTAATTCTGCATAGCAGACTATAAAAAGGCGATTCGCTTTCACCAAGGGCTAACGCTCGAAACGTTGGTACTTGGATCTCTTTGCTGTGGTCAAGTTACGATATCAACTGTTGATGATAAAGAATTCGTTGAAAAGAAGGCCGATGGCCGATTCTCCATAAAGCTTCCGTTGCAGCTGATTCAAGATCCCCATTTAAGTTTTGACCCCAATTGAGCAAGGTATAACGTGAGCGCCTTTCCTTATGTGGCATAAGTACAGGCCTCATTAACTGAGATGTGTCGATCATAACCGCATAAATGATCTAAAAATTAGCTAGTGTCGGTGTTTGGCTCTATGTTAAACTTGATGAACTGTTTTGACTTTTTTCTTATCGATCAAATTACAACTTGTTACAACTAAGTTAAGGTAGGCAGAAGCTGATATTACAAAAATATGAAGACTACAAACAAAGTGTCTTTTAATAACAAAAGAAAAATAAAAAATAATAATGATACTATTTATTGTATGTTTGCGATCATTGACATATATAAGTTCGAGGCCACACGCTTGACCATATCGAGCTCTGAATATAATTATTAAGCAAATTACAGGGCGGAAAGGTTTCATGTCCAAATGAAAATCGGATGTTTCTTTATGTTCATTTACACTGGCCAGTCTTGCCTGAGGTTGGACCAATCGGATTGGATGACGTGACTAATTTTACCAATTATTTTCCAAAGAAAACACCACACATCGCACAAATTTTATGGTACTGGGTTATCCACTCCCGCAAACCTTCAGCTCAAAGGCGCTCCACCTCCTTCTAGCCCTACTCAAGGAGAACGAAGTTTTAAGTGGCAGGATACGACTTTGCGTTTATTTTGCAGTCTGTGGTTTTCTTGTCGTGCGGTCAGCTCCTGCTAACAGCCCGCAACGGCTGCCTTTTGTTAACATTCAAACAGCCTTTACTTTTTTATGGTACCAACAAAGCTATTGTTATGAATAGTTTCTTTCTTTCGGGGATCAAAAAAAAAAAAGGCTAATCTTTCAAGGAAGCTAAGGTAGGCAAGCTGTTAGCATGCAGCTGCCCACCGCATGTCATTAAAACCACCCACTGCAAACTAAACATAAAAGCGACGTCCTGTTTTCATACGCTTCCCATCTGGAATTTTGGTTTCGTTAAGTGGGGAGTAAAACCTAAGTTATAGTGAAACACCTTCGATGCTGAAGGCCCACAGGAGCGGGGATCCAGACCCAAAAAATTTGTATGAGGTGTGTGATAGTCCTAAGCGTGCACCCTAACTCATACACAGATAATATTTTTTTTTCTTTGGAGTAAACATTTGATAAAATTAGTTACGTTTTTCAGTCTGATTGGTTAATAAAAAATGGTCCGCAACCAGTCAAGCGACCTTTTTTGCTATGATTATTTTCAAAGGTTTCTTCTACCCGATTATATGGAACCTTTCTAAAAATATACAGCTTAACACAGATATATTAAAAAGCATTTAAGGGCGTATCTTGACCGTAGTGTTTGAAGACCACACTACAAGTCTCGTTGTTTTGTTGGGGACAAGTCATTATTTATCTCCTGGGGGTCGTGGATTTTTCCAGCTTAACCAAGTTATGATATCTGATCCCACCCCGCCCCAAGAAAGTGGATTTCTGAGCCTCCCTCATAGATAGCACCGTTTCAAGCACAACACCTCAACCCCCTTCCCCCTCCCCTTCTTCTATTCCCTCTTTAAACATAGTTTTGTTAAATAGAAAGACGTTATTTCTTATTTTATAGTACACTGAAAAAGTACTCAATTCGGATTGGTCGAGAGCAGTGCAATTCATCCCAAACTGCACTTTCAGCCGACTTTCAGCCAGGGGGAATTATTGTCAGGTTTTCACTGGAAGTAATCTCAACTCCTCCCATACCACGAGAAGTTAGTGTTTTTGTGACTCTTCTGAAAAATAATGGTTAACCTTGTGGAACTCCCTGACACTATAAAAACTAAGGAATCACTGTCAAGTTTTAAAACCCAACCAATGAAAGACTACCTTTCTCGTCTATATTAAAGCAATAGAGGACTTTTTCCGTGTTTACATAGCCTAATATAAACACGAGGGGGGATGGGAGAATTCGAGACAGTTATGGAAACCCGAGACGCAGTCGAGGGTTTGCATAACTTTTGAGAATTCTCCCAACCCCCCGAGTGTTTAGATGAGGCTATGTAAACACGGAAAAAAGTTCTCTATTGCTTTTATAAAATATTTCTAAAAAGTAATTCGACAAATGAAGAGAACATTTGTTTGTTTACTTCTTGATTGAAATAGATTTTCTTAATACACACTCTGAACAATCGTATTTCCCACTAGCCAATCATAACGCGCAACTGACAACACATGAACCAAGCAGAATTAACGTTATAAAAGTCAAAATCAAGTTGAAATTTTTAGCTAGCCTCATGAGAGCGCCACGTTGATCAAAGCTTTGATTCCTCTGAAATCGTGCAGAAAAATACCAAACGCTTCGGCGAGAACCAGAAGAAATGCTCAAAATATACGAATCGGTAAGGAAAGAACTTCAAGATGAGCAGTTTCTTTAAGCTGGAAATGAATTGCACTGTGCTTGACCGCTTCTGAAAGTGGCGTGAACTTGCCGGAATTGGCAGCCCGAGAACAAGGTTGAGAAGTTGAATTGCGCATCGTGCCTTGTAGAAGTTTTGCTGGATAGGAATCATAACCCAAGCAGCTGATCCAGGCTGTAGTATTTTTTTAAGCTGAGACGGTCTCAGAGAAAATACATTTTACGCTAATTTGACAGCCAAACACGGCAACCGATCGGCCGCGCGAAGTTTGATTTGAAGCAATTACAATCTGTAGCATATAAGCTTAGTTTGGTGTACGTTTTCGTGTACATTTTTTTAAATAAAGAATGTCTTATAGAAAATTTTATTGTAGTGCTTAATGCAAAAATTACCTTGAAAAACGTTTACTGCTTATTTTTCTCCATACTTAGTCCTCTTAGCTTCGCTTTAGGTCGTGTAGCTCACGATCATCGAGGCAGGAAAAGCGCTGTGGTTTTTCTTTTGCTTTGTTTCCTCGGGTTCACGGGGGAAGATACAGCCAAACCCCAAATCGAAATTTGGTAATTCTTTGTTTCGTTTTTTTGGTTTTTTTGTTTTTGTTTTGTTGTTGTTGTTGTTTTATTTCCTTAATAGTTGTACTTGAAATTGCTTTATGAGTCTTGCGAAAGCCTTGAAATGTTTTCAAATTGTAACGGGAAACATAAACAGCGTGACGTCACAACCGTGTTTACATACTCTCATCTAAAGACATCTACTGACCAATGAGTGGGTGCGTACTATCTTAAATATTTTATAAAATGTTTTTAACGCAGATAATGTAAAATCTTGCAAAAAATGACTGCCTCAAATGTCGCCGATTAATCCTTTACATTTGTTGATTTGAACTAACTTGTGCGTTGGGCATGAATTAGTCTTTATCGGGATTCGATGGGGTAAATCGCCTAGTAGGGGACATTCGATCTTATTGTCTGTTTACATACTACTGGCAAACCTGTAAATACTGAAATAAATAAATAAATAAGTACTCCGTTCGGCAACTTTTAAATCGCCATGGTAACAGTGCGTGAACACAGCCAAACGTGTGAAATTTGAGCTTTTTTACAGATCAAATAAGGTGAAAGAGACAGAAACTGAAGCTGCGATTCTGTGGAATGATCTTTTTTGGTGAAATTTAGTAACATATACGATAATTAAGATTGCGTGCCTTCATACAGTTTGTCGTTCTGTTGAGCAAATTATGAATTAAAAAACGAACAACCTTATAGGCGTGCAATTGCTGATTAATAGGTATACGCGATTTTCAAAGTTCTCAAATTGCACACGCCTCGAACTTTGAAAAAAAAAAGTCGCCCCAAGAAATCATGGGTTGTACTCAAGGTCATGCGATTTGCTAAACTAACTGGAGCTTTTCAAAAAGAAATTAAGAATAAAATCATTTCAACCTGGATTTCATTTTGACCTACAACATGTACCTGAATCAACATTGAACGGATGCCAATTGTTGTATGTCTAAATGGCCTTTGTTCTTTCTTAGCAGGAAAAAATAACATGTATTTTATACGAATGCTCCAAACTTGAGACATGAGACTTGATTTCCACATCTCAAAATTCTTTATGTAAGGATGTTGAGGATTCAGACCGTTAACTTGCATTTGAGAAGAGTTGTAAACAAATATGTAAATTGAAGAAACTTGTAGTTGTTGTGAAAAAGTATATTAAGCTCAGGTGGGATGAGAATATTAATATAGCTATTGGCCACAATGTCCAGCAAATGAAATTTGAAAAGGGGAAATGACATGATATTCATCTAAAATTACCAACAAAGAACACATTAAAACACACAAATGAGCCGCATCCATAAAATCAGAATTAAGAAATTTTACGCGCGCTCTGATTGGTTAAAACAGCGTGCTTTATGAGAGTACAGACCACGGCCAGCCATGGTCTCGACCCAAATGAAAACTTTCCGATTTTTTCCCTCGGTTTTAATTTTGACTCAGACGTCTTGTACGACCTTGAAAACGAGCTGTTAGCCTCAATGGATTCAGTGGAAGATGCTTCACCAAGTATACCACAAATAACAGCATGATATTAAAGGAGCTACGACACAGTATTTGCATTTTCAAAAGTTAAGCCTCAAGTTTTCAAAAAGGTAATTTGTAATCCATTTCAATCTTCTCCATCGTTCGCCATCCTCGCTATATTTCCATTTATTCTTGTCACCTTGGTACTTAGCGACAGGAGCAATTTCAGCAAAATTCTGGAAACACAAATAATATTGACCCTTAATTGAACGAGGACTCATTCCAATTACATGTTAAAAACATAAGGGTAAAATTTTGTTAACACTGCTGAGGCAAGTCGGAAAACGATAGGCCAAGCGAAAAACAAACACTCGTTCCCTCGCAAGCGACACAAAGAAACAACAAAGATTAAACCAAATGTTTAATGCGTCAATTTATTTAATTCATCTGTGCTGTAGAGCGAGGTTTAGACCACTTGACAATACACTTCCACTTAAAAACACGCATCCGTAAACATAACAAGCGGTTTTTCCAAACGATTTCCACCAAGTTTGAGCTACTCGTTCCTCTCAATAATGGTAAACTGTTGTTGTGAGCTGCACGATGCCATGGTAAAGTAAAAGCCCTTGAGGCGTTGAATCGTTTTGGCTTTCAACTACACAAACCAGCTACGCCAAGCTCCGTCCAAGTCGATCCAAGTTTTAAGCTTTTCACGAGAAAACTCTTTTGCTTTGCCTTTATCACTCGAGAATTCATCTTCCTGAGTATCTTTTTAAAACTAGCTCTTGATCTTTACGGCTTTTTTTTACTAAACAATTTTCTTTTTGACCCCGATTTTAGACCAAAGAAACTACTTGCACTTTGATGTTTCTTAACTTTGATGGTTTCACAGTTTGACAGGTTTGGTCGTGTTTGACCAATAAAAAGGTTTTGAACCATTCTAACATGGTGATTGATCTGTTTTAGCGTGCTTTATCAGCGTACAGATGCAAGGGCTGAAGCCACTCGTAGGATTTGTAAAATAAAGTTTTCCGAATATTTTAGTCGAATGCGTGAGGAAATTAAGAAATCTTTTACTCTAAAACAAATAAAGAAGCCTCGCCTGTGATCTGTTCTGTTGTAAATTAAGCACTTAGGAAGCGGATAGAGCACTCAATAAGTAGGGAAAACGCTCGGCTATGTCTCGTGTTTCCCCTACACTTCTTTCATACTCTATCCGCTTCTTGCGTGCATTACAACAGTTAAGATCACAGGGCGAGGCTTCTTTATTTGTTAAATAAATTTCCTTTTTATAATGAACTGAGTCTCTTCCAGCAGTCGATGAGTGTGTCCATATCTGAGAAATAACGATTTCACGTGCATCTTCACGTGCAACTTCGAGCTGCTGCTATCTGGCAATGCCACTGAAAACAAACTAACAAGATCCCAAACCCTATCCGGCTTTAATAGTAGTAGTCGAGATGCTCTGACAATTACAAACTAAATTCCATTAAGTCCTTAAGCTTCTTGCACAATATAAATTTTGAATCATTGCAAAAATAACAAGCTTGTCGTTTTCTATTTTCGCTTTAGATTTTACGACGTGACCTTCCGTACAAGCCATAACGAAAAGGATTTTCCATAACTGTCGGTTCAACAGAAAACATCTCCAGGAATGCCTTGTAGTTTCATTTCTCTAAACACAGCACAAACATATAACAAAGTAACACCGAACAAATGATAAACTAACCGGTTGGCCGGTGAAATTCGGACGGAAAAAGCTTCTGATTTCAATCGAGTATGCTGTATGATTGTCAATGTTTTCCACAACATGAAAGCTTACCCTATTTCGTGCTCTCAGTCGCTCTCTTCCACGTTGAACTTCGCCTTTTTGTTTTTGTTTTTTTTTTGTCAACAAATACAGTGTAGGTCGTTGCCTTCAAAGTCTTCATGTAAGCCCACTTGAAATGGCCATGCAACTTTCCGCCAGAGGGTGAACTATAATGCGACATTTCACTTGGAATACATGGAGGGACGGACGGACTTATGTACGGTGTTTCTCGGACAGAGGGGTTACCGTGGTGCTTCGCTACTATGGTGCTACGCGGGCGCGCCCTAGGCGCGCGGAGCTCCGCTATTAGCCAACGAAATGGGTTTTTTTGCGACTTCTTTGTAAGACCTAAAATACTGATTTCAACACTACCCGTCTAGATTAGCATTTTCTATTTGCGGGATAGTGTGACCTTTTTATCTATGAGATTGCGAGGAAACTTGCGAGTCCGTCTCGCCACCCAACGCAAGTCTCTCCTCAAATTCTGTTTAAAAACTTTATTTCATTCCATAACATCACAGAGTATTATTTTCTATTTTTCTACAAAACATTTACCTTATTGATACAGTAATCACGGTTTAAATACTTTAAAGACGTTTATAAGTAGATATTTTCATACACGGAAATGCTATTTTATCTTAGACCTATTTATCTTAAGATCTCTACCAGTTTTAACGAAAACGTCTTAAAAGTCTTGCCACATTTTCCTAATAGCACCACTGTTCAAAGATGTAGTATTACAGATCTAATTATTACAATATAGATCGAATTGATCACAACATCGGATGCCTTACACGCTTTCCTGAATCTATATGACAACCCCACCTCCCTCCATCCCCTTACTCATTTTATACAGGTTTTACAGAACAGTCTGCTACTAATTAGTGAAGGTTAAGACTGACTTGTGTCATAGAAAGCCACACGTATTAATTAATGAGCTTGATATGACGAAATATGTTATATGTAATGAAATGTTGATATAATTACGTACCTCACGGGATTTAATCGATAAATTTTCTGTTCGGGAGGCTCCGCACTGAAGTTCAACCCATCACCTTCTCAATCACCAATTGACTGAAATGGAACCACCTGTCTATTATTTTTTTTGCGACTGTTAGAAATACTAGAATAATGGTTTCAGTTTGGTTTCTCTTGTGTATAATACAAGGGTTAAAAAGGCATTACTTCCGTGCGTAGCCTCTCTCTCTAGACGTCTGTATGGAATTCCCATGTGGGAAAAAATATCGTTCGAACTTTTTTTCGTAATTTTCCTTAGAAGTTTATTGAAAGCGTTTCTCTAAAACGCTAACAATTTTAAGTAATGACGGCATCAGTTTCTTTCATTTGATTCACCTGTGATTCTCCTTTTAAAGTCTTTCTTGTTCCTTCAAAACTGCTAAAGATTCAACATGGAGGACTTTCGCCGACGTTCTTCACTCACGTTTTTCGCCGAATATTAAATATTCAACAAAATTATACTTAGATTCAGATTCTAAATTCTATTTATCACAACTTGTTTTGGGCGTCGTTGACCCCCTATCCTCTTCTTTCTTGGTCTAAAAATCACCGAGGCACAAGTGAAAGAAAAATTGATGAAATTGTTTTTTTTTATTATTATTATTTTTTTTTTGTTTGTTAAATTTATGGGCACCTCACTTTTGCGGTGCCTAATCTTTATTCTGTAATCACAATTCGTAACCATACATAACTGATACAAATGAACTAATACTAACATATATAATCGAACAAGCTAAATCCTTTAGTCTAGTCTACTTTCATTCACGACTGCAAGCCGTCTTCATTTGTGCGAAATGAAGGAGAGATCAGATTCTTTTTCAAACTGCACTTCTTGATTAAGTGCGTTGGACCCCTAATGTTTAGGAACGTACACGAAGTCACGTGTTTGAACAACTTAATTGAACTGATATTACTATTTATCTGTGAACACAGGATTTGTTAGAATCATTGTACCACTCACATTTTTCTTCGTTCGTTTGTTTGATTGTTTGCTTGGTTTCCTTTGATTTCATAAAATACGCAATATGCAAAACAGTCATGTCACTACAGTACATTTCTGAGAGGAGTTTAGTCGGTAACGCTTCACATTACCATTCTTTCATTTACCAGGTTCAGATTTTTTGTTCGCACCTGTCTTTGTTTCTTTACAATTTTTTTTTTTAGTCCAAGGAGCATAAAATTCAAACTAAAGTTAAGAAAGCGAGCTCAGTTTGACAGAAAAAAAATCCTTAGGCCTTTTCCACGGTTTTCTTAACGGCGCTAGTTACCAGGTATAACTCGAAGAGGAATTTCAACCTGAACTTGTCTCTGCTGTTTTCGAACGAGCGAGAACAGAGCTCTTCTGAACTCTGGCATCCTGATCGCGTACACGGTAGGATTAACGAGAGAGTTAGCAAAAAATAGAACGACCAAACTTTTTACTAATAATGGATGGGAATTATCAGCTTTGACAGCCAGAAACCAATTCACAACATATGGCAGCCATGTCATTAAAGATACCAGAGTCACGATACACAATGTCTTGGTCAGCTTTCTCTCCCTTCTGGCTGCACCATGGTGCTGAGGATGCGCTCCACAATAAACTTTCACTACAATGGACGTGTAAGAAACTAAAATAATAAACAGGCAAATTGATATGAACGAACACCATAGGTACCATACATTATAGTACGGAATATGAATAGTATTAAACAATAGTACTATAACAGCTGAAACCAGCCCAGCTGTAACCCACGTGACCGTAATAACTACTCCGAGGACCCAATTTTTAATGACACGGTGTTTGAATGGACGAAACGTTGCGTGCAGACGCTCTAAAGAAATCGCGGCGAGGTTTGTCATAGAAGCTACAGGAAACAAAAAGATCAAAGTCGATATAATATCGGCCCAGATTACGGAGTAGGGCAGGTTATACTTCCAAACGCCACATTCCCAATCGCCCATAAGAACTAACTCCACGACTTCCGTAAAACCTCCAAGTAACATATCTGCAACTGCCAGGTTAATCACCAGGTACATGCTGGGCCTGCGAAGACTGCGGTTTCTTAAGAAGACTATTATGGTCAGGAAATTTAGCGTTACTATTGCTACTGACTCGGTTATCATGACCGTAATCAAGGCGATGCACTCAGATGAAGAAGGTAAACTGAGGCTCCAGTCATTTTCTGATCCGTTTTTTGTGAATAGAACCATTAACCATTTCTCTGTGAAAAGAAAATTAAAGGAGGGTACATTTATAAGAGTCAGAGTCAGGTGCTTACAAGTTCGTTTGTTTTAGCACAATGTTTATAACTTAGTCTCATTAGAAATGTTGTTTAACCAGTTAGCATGCACCCTAGAATGTCTCCACCTGACTCAAGCACAGTAAACATGTCAGTCATACCATCATACCGCGGATAAGACCTGGTTGTCATTAGCACAGTAAGAAAAAGCGAGAGCAGACGAGCACTAGCTAAAGACTACAAACAGGCTTGAGGAGCAAAACCGTGAATGATGAGTTAATCATTGTATTCATTATAACTGTCTTGTCTACCCTCTTTTCATAGACTAGCCCAGACCTCACCTAATGATGGCTCCATCTTTTATTTTATTATTTTTTTTCTGGTAAACTAATAAAAGTAGCTCCACACTGTTGCGCAAGGCTGATATTTTTCAGTGGGCCGAATTTGCGTGATCTCTGATACTCGACGGAAGAAAACTTATGTCGCAATTTCGTTGGATAACCTATATTTGCAACAGATTGCGTTTATATTGTAAGTAACAATTATCAAAAAGTGTCAAAATTGTCTAATAACACAAACGTTTCGGGTGTATTACCCTTCTTCAGTGTGAAAAAGACCGTTGAAATACGCAATATATGTAACTACACTGTATGTTGAAAGAAAGCGCGTGCGCGTAAAAAGTAGCGCGCGCACAATTCAAACGTATTTGAAATTCATGTTAAGGCCACCCGGCTGCACGGTTCCCAGCTGAAAAATCAGCTTCATTTCCAGCTGCTTGCGGAGGATGTTGGTTCCTTCACACAAATGCATACCCCGCACATGGACATCTGTGATACTGTGACCGGCGGAGTTGAAATGTCCTGCCACAGGAAACCCAGGGGTGTTGTTGCGTATGCTTCTCAAATGCTCACCAACTCTACTTCTGAGAAATCGCCCAGTTTCACCGATGTAGATATGGGAGCATCTACGGCAGGATATACAGTACACAAGATTTTCCGACATGCAGGTAAAATGATCGCGGATGGTGAAGGTGCTTTTAGGGCCTCGTATAACGGTGGGAGGATTGATGAACTCGCAGGTTTGACACCGATGGCGTTCACATGCACGTGAACCAGGCTGCTCAGTTGAAGAGTTGTCGGTGGAGTGTACCAGGATGTCTCTTAGGCTAAGGTCGCGTTTGTACGCCACAAAAGGTGGTTGTGGGAAGATGTCTCGCGTTTGCTGATCTTTTGATAAAATGCGAAAGTTCTGAAGTAGATACCGTTTGATGTAGGTGTTAAATGGGTGGTATGTGATCTCTCCATTCCGACCCGGTTAGTGCATCAGGACGGCCGATGGTTGTTACCCTATGTAGATCATGTTCATGCGAAGTAAGCGGATAGCCACGTTGTGTAAAGAATGTTATCATTTCCCTAGATTTGATCAGGAAGTCATCATCGTCCGAGCAAAGTCGACGAAGGCGGAGGAACTGGCTGTAAGGGATAGCACGCTTGCAGTGGTCAGGATGAAAAGAAGAGAAATAGATGTAGTTCTGAGTATCCGTTTCCTTGTAGAAGACAGAGGTTTGAATTCTATCTTCAGAAATGCGTAGGTTGATATCCATAAATGGTAGTTCCGTTTCGGTAATAGTTGATGTGAATTGAAGTTCTGGGTGGAAGTTAGAAACGAAGTCAATAAAGTCTTCGAGTTCCTCCCTCCGGCATGAAGTTGCCCCAACAACGTCGTCGATATACCTCTTGTGAAGCTGTGCTATGAATCCTGTGTACTGCTCGCAGATTTGTTGTTCCACATATCCGACGAATAAGCAGGCATAGTTTGGACCAATTCTACTTCCCATTGCAACTCCACCTAGTTGACGATAGTATTCGTTGTTGAAGGAGAATGAATTTAAGGTAGCACCAGCTCGGCTAATCTTGTGAGGGTGGACGTTGAAGGTTCCTTGACATCGCGCTTATCTAGGAAGTAGGCAAGCGCTTGCACTCCACAGTCGTTTGGAATTACTGTGTAGAGTGACGTTACGTCCATGGTGAAAAGAAAGTGATGACCTGGAGTAGTGGTATCAAATCTGAGTGAGTCAAATATGTGGAGTGCATGGTTAGTGTCTTAAACATAGGTGGGGAGACTTTTCACAAAAGGACCCAAAACTTCATCGAGATGAGCAGAAATGTTTTCCGTAGGGCAGGGTTGTTGGGCTTGTGTATCTTTGGTAGAAGATAAAAGCGGGATGTGTGCGGTGTGGTAAGGACATTTCAACTCCGCCAGTCACAGTATCACAGATGTCCATGTGCGGGGTATGCATTTGTGTAGAGGAACCAACATCCTCCGCAAGCAACTGGAAATGAAGCTGATTTTTCAGCTGGGAACCGTGCAGCCGGATGGCCTTAACATCAATTTAAAATACGTTTGAACTGTGTGCGCGCTACTTTTTACGCGCACGCGCTTTCTTTCAACATACAGTGTAGTTCCATATATTGCGTATTTCAACGGTCTTTTTCACACTGAAGAAGGGTAATACACCCGAAACGTCTGTTTTTTTTTTTTTTTTTTTTTTTAATAACATTTCTACCACAGTTAATACAAACTAACGGTGCTTACGGAACAATACTGCACTACTTGCATTACGCTATTTACAGAATGGTAACAATTATCATTATGACATGTTTTAAAACGTAAATAAAATTAACAGCTACAAACAAGACTACAGCTGGCTTAAAGAAAAGAGTTACAATGAACGAGAGTGGAAAGAAAAGGACGAAGCGAAGTGACATTTATAGTAGTTTATAGTAGTTTTCCCCAGATATTTAAGAATGTATGTAGCTTTCTTTGGGCAATATAACTTTGCTTTAAGACATCGAGTTTATCTTGGAGGCGGAGAAGAAAGCCTTCAAAACATAAGTTGCCATCACATGAACTTGTCGCAAAGATATGGAATTTTGAAATAAGAAGAGTGACATTAAGTGCCTGTTTATTTTTGATATTATTATGCCAACCGTATAGGATGTTAGATTCATTCAAATTGACCACCTGTTTGAATTTCTGGTACCACCAGCTGGTAAACCTATCCCAGAAAGCATTAGATAAAGTACAGTGGTACAGTAGGTGGTTTATTGCGAAACGTCTGTGTTATTAGACAATTTTGACACTTTTTGATAATTATTACTTACAATATCAACGCAATCTTTTACTACCAAGAGTCACGCATCTCCTACGACTTTTTAGTCCATTTATTTTATATTTGCAACATTCAAGGTTCCCTTAAGGACGGTGTCTCCTAATACGAAGAGATTTTTTTGCGGATTATCACTAGGGCCATTGAAAATTAAAAAGAAACTTGGGGGTAGCCACTCATTTTCACAGATAATTAAGTTCAAAGTTGAAAAAATAAAGTCTTAGTACTTTTACGAATAACGAAAAAGAAGAAATATGTCTCTGAAAATTTAGAATTACAGTTTATATACACCAAGGCAACAACAAACCACAAGCTTTCAAATACATAATAGTAAAATGAAATACATTTATATAGCGTCTTATCCCAATGGTTCAAAAACGCTTTTCAGATACCAAATTAAAATTATCATAAAAAAACCATCATCATATGAAAATAAGACATCATGGTCAAAATTTTTAATAGATAACAACTGGTGATATAAAAACTACCTTTTATGTGGTAGTTATTACAAAATAATTGCATTGGAGCAATTTTTGGCCATGACTGCTCTTCTCAGGTCGAGCAATAAAAAGGCTTGTGGAGTTAGACAAACACGTAAGATCACCTTTTGTAGTTGTGTCAATTATTTGGGCAGTTGTTTCTTGTGGTTTTCTTTCTAATAATAATAATAATAATAATAATAATAATAATAATAATAATAATAATAATAATAATAATAAAAATATCAGGATATTATCAATTGTTGTGCCACTGCGTCGTCGTCGTCGTCATACGTACCCGCCCACAAGCAATACCGCTAGCCATGATTACCATGTGGAAGACAACTGACCGGTTCCTATAAGTATGGTGCTCCGCTCGGAGCATAAATAATTCAACTTCTACTATTAAACTTTTCTCTCCTTAAAATATGTTTTTCATTCCCTAGTTCTACTAAGTAATGCCTATAAAAATAGGTCGTCACCGACCTCCTTACTTTGCAACACGACGACAAAGGGAAAATTTCGGCTGACAAAGCCCCATGTCAAGGCAAATACGCCATGTTTCTAATGTGCGCGCACAAGATCGCGCACTAAATGACGCCATCATTTATGCGCAGTAACGATGCGCCATGCAATTATAAGGAATCACCTTACGCTTATATTATTTGCCATTTCACTTGGTTTTCCGTCATTCAGCATAATTTCATAAAACATATCACAATAACGCTTTCGTTTAAGATTTTTTTGGTGTATACAGCCTGTTACCAATCCTGTAAAGATATCCGCTAAATCAAGAGAACAAAAAAATACGGTAACCATCAAAACAATCAATCTTCCGGGGATATCGCGCGAGATAAGTGGGTTGCGTGGTGCGAAGAACGTATGCGCACTAGCAATAGGTGGCACCGTCGTTAAGTCATATCCCTTCCATTTGGCTTGCATGTATTTATCTTTCTAGGCAATGGAACCAATAAGACGTCTTTCTCAGCAAATCATTTCGCAGAAACATCTTTTCTTATGTTTCGCCGGAAAGCAACGTTGTAGGAGTAGTTTCGGTACGCACGCTTATAGCAATGCAAATAATGCTGTGTAGCCAGCGGAAATTAAAATTTTCCTCCTGGAATGCAATTTTTATTCCAAAAAGAGTTGCAGTTCGCGAGAAAACCTATTCAAAGACTACAATGTTTGTAAAGAAGATTTTAGCGATATATACCTGAGCGATAGGAAAAAAGTCTAAATTCTTGGGAGTACCGAACCAGAAGAAAAAAAAAGTCTCTCCCTGAAAATATAAGTTTATTTTGAATCAATATTGATGATGTTTTCAAGAAGTGCACTTGTTGAGGCATGAACGATCGTAAACAGCCGTGAACATAAATGAAGTACATGAATTTTATCCAAAATGACGCGAACATCGTCAACAATAATTTGGGGACGGAGGGGAAGGCGGGTGGGGGAGGTAGAGGGGGTAGCCAAACTTTGCTTTAAAAAAGACGTCTAGTAATGATTTTTATTAAAGAAACTGGACTGTCAGAATTTTCACCGTGTGTCTTTACCTGAAACAATTTTCATATACCACTTTCACTAGTGTTTCGTTTCGTACCTTTGTAGTTGCTGAAGTTTAGAGAGATTCGAATTCTACACAGGCGGGCACAGAACATGAGTTCAGCATACCACAATTTTAGCTTGTTTTCACAGTTAGGGCGGAGAGTGCCGATTGCAGAACTAAAGTTGAAAGCAAGAAAGTCCCTTTTGTCGCCCTCCTCCATCTTGCCACATTTTATTCTTATTGATGATAAAAATTAGCCAATCGGCGACCTTGAATTTTGACTGTTATTGTAACAAAAAAATATACATATATGATAGACAAGCAATTCAACTCCAACTTTCAATTGCAGTCGAATTTTTCGTTGGGGGAAAAACGATTTTATTGCCCTAAAAAAATGTATTGAGCTGGCTCCTAGCTTGTCTCATCATGGCTAAAAATATTTCTTTTTAGGGTGCACCAGTTTACGTATTTCTGTGTAAATTTTCTTTTGATCGTTTTAAATTATGTTTCATTTACACTGCCAAAGGCATAAATTGTTTCCCGCCACCAGCCTGCTCTCCAGCGTATGCAGATGTTCTCTTCAAATTATGAAAACCTCTCCTCTTAACTTAAAATGTGACAATGTTTAAAAATGAACGAAAATCGATAAACAAGTGTTCATCATACCTCACACACAAGCTTTCCGCTCTGTGACAACTCTGAGAAAAATAATTTCTATGCAAGCAGAAGTGAGTGTTAGAAAGTAGAATATAAAAAAAAATCGAAACTATTACAATAATATATAATTTCAATGTTATGCATCATGTATCTTAATATGCGAAATAATCAATTATTTATATAAAAGCTTGCAGAATGTTTGAAACTCATGTTCTCTAAAGTTAACTTGCAACCTCAAAATTAATAAAACAACAGGAGTGTTTAATCCTCCTGTAACCCCGTCTGAACAACAACAAGATCGTCTTAAAATAGAGGGACTGATTCAGGAGATAATAATTATTACCATAACTTTATTACCTCCAAACGATATAAAAAGATGTAAGAAATATATACCAAATCCATTCATTGGCCGGCGCTACATACCGGCACAGCACGCAAGTTGATGTTGTATAATTTTCACGTGATATTTTATGCTTAGCAAGTTGTTTACAAGTTGTATCCTGTTTTAAAAATACATTTTATCCCCGAGAACAGTTCCGAAAGTCTTTGTCAGATATTTAAATGCATTGAATGCTAAGATCAATAAAGACGAAGACAAGCATTTGCGTCAGAACAAAACATTAATTTTTAAATATATAAAGAATTAGGTCGGTCACACCTAAGGTGGCAAGTCTTTTGACAGTTTACACATCTTTGTGTGCTATGATGAACATTTTATTTGTGTGTGTGTGTGTTGAGTTCAAACTGGTCTTCAAAACCACTTCAAAATATCCGAATTTATTCGATTTTTCCAAGTTCTGGCACGAAGAAAGTTATTGTGCATTCCAAGTTGCTCGATAAGACTTTCTTAACGTATCAGGATACCCAAAATAACCATAATTAGAAACAGAGAAAACCCCGGCAACCTACACATTTGCTGAAAGCTTAATATTTTAAGAATTCAATTTCGAGATCAAATTTTAGACAAAGAAAACGCGTAATATATATTAAGAGGGAAAGCGAAATCCAAGGCTTCGCTTTAATTAGGTTCGTTTCCCGCGAGAATTTGGAGCGACACGGTTGACATCGGAAATGTTTCCTCGCACCTCGCCCTCAAGAGAGGTGTCTGCGATTTTTCCATTTTTTCTTCGTTTTTTGCTTACACTCCTCTAAAAATTGATACTAAAAGTGTTCCCGTATTCTTCCACAAAATAGGCCATACATTTAAACTGGAGCGAATTTCAAACAAGCCGACAGCTTTTTGCAAAGGACGTTTATTAAAACATTAATGCCGATTTGTTGCCTAATCGGTCAGAGGATGCGCGAAATTAAACGATCTTAAAAATGTTCACCCATCACCGAAATTTTATCTTATAGAGAAAAAGAAGGAAAACCATTTCCCTGCTTGATACGTCTGGGTGTTAAGAATCTCCTCATGGTGAAAGAGTAAATGACTGTGTTCTGGCTTCTCGCCACCCAGTTCCTTTAACAATTTTTCCTGATTAAAATATGAGCCGCAATCGACTGAAGCGAGACTGTGCGCACGCTCATCGCTGAAGGGTATTCTGTCGCTCCTTCGCCGTTTGGGCTCCTTTGCCGATGTAGATGGACACCGCGTCTTTTTCTTACGCTTTTGCGAGGACATCACGACAATAAACACAGTAGAGCTAAGATAATATTTCTCGAAAGAGTAATGATACCGAAGGCGATTAGAAGGAAGGCTTGCGTGCACCCTTGTTTTAATGTGTTGAAATGCACGACTACGAGTTCATATAACACGTGACTTGCGGTGAATATTAGTTTATAGCGGCGACAGAACTGTTGACAGAAACTTGCCAGCGCATAATTAGCCATAACAGCATCACAAAAATAGTTTTTCGTAATTCTTTAAAAAAGTAAAAAAGCTTTTCTCCCCATTCTTTTTGCAAAATGTTTATTCTAGTCTAACTGATTCGATCATGAAAAATCTAGTATTTTCAATTTCGGGACAAAATCCGGGTATCCTTATACCTTAAAAACAGCAAGATTCCCTTCGTCGTCAACTGAAGGTCCTATTTTCGTAACAACTTGCTTTCATGGAGGGCTGTTTTTAGAGTCTTTCTGGTCACAATATTTACGATGAAACATGAAAATGGAAACCGTTTAGACAACAGTCTTACTTCGCTAACAACGATTCTAAACAACTTTGATTCCACTGACTGTTTGTAACGGGTTGATCATCATATCAGGATCAAAAATATCTCAACAAAACAACAGTATTTATATTGGATTCAGCTCAAATGACTTACCCAAGTAAGGATTCCAAAACAGTTCCCCTTTCCAATTGAGCTTCTAAGCACTCGCAAACGTTTTATTGGAAGCAAAATAAGCCTTCAGCAGAGTTCAAATCCTGAGAGTTACATCTGGCGATAATCACCCAAGGAAAACTGACTGATGCCCTAATATATACTTGTACCACATAAGCCACATGTCAACATATTGCAATATTAATATGTGGAATACAGCCCCCATGTCGACTTAATCTAAATTCAGTTCTAGAATGGCACATAGCGGGGCCAGATTATCCCTAACTTTTTATTTTCACCATCACAATTTGACAAACTTCCCGTTATTTAACCACATTGCCTGTATATTGGCTGCCACAGTTGAATTCCTTTTGGCTTCACTTAATTTTAGCATGCGAAGGCTTGTCTGTACATAAAACAAAATACTAGCCACTGTTAAAATAACACGCTGGTTTCACCAGCACAAGCAAACTCCAAAACGAAAGTCGAGTGCACCTGTTCAATTTAACAGTTCTGATGGTCATTGGTTTCCAAAACGTTTGGTATTTTAAGATGAACTAATTACGTTAATGGAGACGTCCGCACACGCATGTTTCAACTACGAGGTAGTTAAGTTGGTCAACAGTTGATTCTTGTTGACTTAAGGTGATTCGTCACAATAGGCGAGTTTGGAATTGTGGAAAAACAAAAGAACCACGTCGAGGTTCAGGGGAATCATTTTCGGTTTTCTTTGTTGTTAACAAATTATTCCCCTGAACCTCGACTTGATTCTTTTGTTCTTCTACAATTCAAAACTAGCCGATGGCGTGGCATATCCTTACTGTGCATAATTTACAATTATGGCATCATTTGGCGCGCTCTCGTGCGCGCGCACATTAGAAACGTGGCGTATCTGCCTTGACATTAGGTATGTCAGCCAAAATTTTCCCTTTGTTGTCGTTTTGCAAGGAAACAAGCACGGTGACCACCATTTTATTGGTGTTATGTACTGTTAATAGGCACACGAAAAACATAATTTAAGGGAAAAAAAATTTAATAGTAGAAGTTGGATTATTTACACATAAATGATGTGAAACTCTGCATTTGGAGCCAGGGAAGAGTAAGAGATGATGAAGAAGTGGTCGGTTGTCCTTACATCATTTGCAAGATCGGGCAATTTGGGTAATCACCATACTGAAAGATTATTTCCCAGACACACATAGTCAATCAGGCTCTAGGTTTCACTACTATTCATAGTGTTTGTTACATAATAACATTTTTGTTTTCGGTTGTTTAAATTATGAATATTACTTCCTCAACTCCGTAAAAACACTTAAAATAACAGGCATGTAGGGCGAAAACCAGCGCGGTTTCCCCGTCTTTGTATTGCGTTTTTTTTTTTTTTTCTAAAGTCTTATGCATGGATATCAATTGTGCGAAGTTTGAAAAAAAAATCTTAATAGTAAATTCTTTTCAAGGGAATTACGTTAAAAGATACTTAAAAGTTTTATCAACCTTGTCTTCTATGTTATCGATTTATAAAAGGTATCATTTCTGATTTTTTTGTCGGTGTGCGCTCTCCAACATTACGTGACATCCGCTAGTCCCATAACCGATTCTCATGAAACTCCTTTATTGGTTTTTCCTTGTTTTTAATTGATGTGAACGTTTTCATCTTACATTTCCTTGCACGAAACCTATAGAAGCGGACATAACTTGAATTGTACTGTCTATAAAAAAAGGCGC
The DNA here is from genome assembly GCA_016490735.1 of Pachyseris speciosa. Taxonomy (NCBI): domain Eukaryota; kingdom Metazoa; phylum Cnidaria; class Anthozoa; order Scleractinia; family Pachyseridae; genus Pachyseris; species Pachyseris speciosa. The sequence continues at coordinate 278,996 of JAEMWC010000692.1, forward strand.
TTCCTCCAGACAAATGGCTACAACGCGAAACTTCTGTGCTTGAACTGTTTAAGGTGGTCAACTCTCTTGGTAATACTCAATCCTTTATAAAGAAGAAAGATGGCCGATTCTCCATGAAACTTCCGTTTCAGCTGTTTTAAGGTCTGTGTTTATTTAAGTTTTGACCCAAATTGATCAGAGTTATAGCCCTACATGTATTATCTTAAATTAACCGTGCAAAAAATATAGAAGCGGACGTACTTTTAATTTTGCATAGCAGACTATTAAAAGGCGGTTCTCTATCACTGCGGGCTAACGCTCGAAACGTTGGTACTTGAATCTCTTTGCTGTGGTTAAGTTACCATATCAACTGCTGATAATAACGAACTCGTTATAAAGAAGGCCGATGGCCGATTCTCCATAAAACTCCCGTTGCAGCTGTTTCAAGACTCCCATTCAAGTTTCCACCCAAATTGAGCAAGGTATAACTTGAGCGCCTTTCCTTAAGTGGCATGCATACAGGCCTCATTAACTGAGATATGTCGATCATAATCGTATAAATTATCTAAAATTTGTTAGTTTCCTTTGTTTGGCTCTATGTTAAACTTGATCAGCTGTTTTGACTTTTTTCCCTATCGATCAAATGACTTTTCTTGTTACAACTAAGCCAAGGGTTAAAGTCCAACTTTAACTTTAACAAGGTCAGCTATCCCAGGGAAGCTAAGTTAAGGAGGGCAGAAGCTGATATTACAAAAAAAAAATCATAATAATCATAAATAAATAAATAAATAAATAAATAAATAAATAGAAAATAAAAATGAAGAGCGACTACAAACAAAGTGTCTTTTTAATGTTGCTATTTATTGTATGGCCATGGTTGCGTATTTATTGTATGGTTGCGGTCATTGACATATATAAGTTAAAGCCCACACGTTTGACCGTATTAAGCTCTGAATATAATTATAAAGCAAACAACAGGGCGGAAAGGTTTCACGTCCAAGTGAAAATTGGATGTTTCTTTATGTTCACTTACATTGGCCAGTCTTGCCTGGTGTTGGACCAATCGGATTGGATCGATTGGATAGGATAACGAGACTAATTTTACCAATTATTTTCCATAGAAAACATCACACATCGCACAAATTTTATGGTTATGGGTTATCCACCCCAGCAAATCTTTAGCTCAAAGGCGCTTACCTGCTTCTAGCCCTACTCAAGGAGAACAAAGTCTTTAAGTGGCGGGATACGACTTTATGTTTATTTTGCAGTGTATGGTTTTGTTGACGTGCGATTATTTCCTACTAACACCCCGCCACGGCTGCCTTTTTTTTTTACGGTACCAACTAAGCTATTGTTATGAATAGTTTCTTTCTTTCGGGGATCAAAACAAGGTTAATCGTTCAAGGAAGCTAAGGTAGGCAACCTGTTAGCATGCAGCTGCTGAACGCATGACATTAAAGCCACCCACTGCAAACTAAACATAAAAGCGACGTCCTGTTTTCATATGATCCCTATCTAGAATTTTGTTCTCGTTCGGTAGGAGGTAAAACCTTGTACTGTGGGCCTGTGAAGGCCCAGAGGAGCGGAGACCCAGACCGATAAAATTTGTATGCGGTGCGTGCACCCTAACTCATAAACAGATATTGTTTTTTGAGTAAACATTTGATAAAATTAGTGACGTTTTTCACTGTAATTGGTTAATAACAAAAATGCTCGGATACCAGTCAAGCGACGTTTTCTTTTAATGGTTTTCTAACGTTTCATCCACGCGATTATAAGCTTTCTAAAAATAAACAGCTTAACACCCATATATAAAAAGCGTTTTTTTTTGGGGGGGGGGGGTGGGAGGAGGGGGGATCTTGAACGTAGCGTTTGACGACGACACTACAAAATTGCTCAAAAAAAAAAAAGATTTTTGACGGAATATTGCGAAGAGAAAAAGGAAGATCATTCCAAAAATATTTACCAATAACTGATCATGAAGGGCAAAATACAGTATGATTGTCAATGTTTTCCACAAAATGAAACATATGCCTACCTTGTGCTCTCAGTCGCTCTCTTCCACGTTGGACTTCGCCGTTTCGTTTCTTTGTCAACATATAGGTCGTTGCCTTCAAAGTATTCATGTAAGCCCACTAGAAATGACCATGCAACTTCCAGCCCAAAAAACACGCGGACTGCAGCAGAGGGTGAATTATAATTTCACTTGATATACATGGAGGGGCGGACGTACGTACGTAAGAACTTACGGTGAACACAAAATTTTCTCGGACAGATCGGTTACCATATTTTCTTACCAATGCTGCTCCGCGCGCATGCCTTCGGCGAGCGGAACTCTGCTATTAGCCAACGAATTGGGGCTTATTGCGACTTCTTTGTAAGACCTTAAATACTGATTTAAACACTACCTACCTAGATTAACATTTGCTATTTGCGGGATAGTGTGACCTTTTTATTTATAAGATTTATAATTGTCATTAAACTTGAAACTTCCGAGGAAACTTTGTCCGTTTGGTCGTTTGGCCACCCAACGCGTCTCTCCTCAAGTTCTGTTTAAGACCTTTATTTCATTCCATAACATCACAGAGTATTATTTCATATTTCCCTACAAAGCATTTACCGTGTTGATAAAGTAATCTCGGTTAAAAGACGTTTCATAAGTAGATGTTTTCATACACGGAAATGCTATTTTATCTTAGACCTATTTATCGTAAGGATCTCTACCAGTTTTAACTAAAAAGTCTTAAAGGTCTTGCCAAATTCTTCCTAATAGCACCACTATTCAAAGGCGTAGTATTACAGATCTAATTATTACAATATACATGGATACCTTACAGGCTCTCCTGAATCTATATCACAACCCCACCTCCATCCCCTCTCTTCCTCATTTTATACAGGTCTTACAGAACAGTCCGCCGCTAATTAGTCAAGGTTTTAGACATGTCCTAACTTGAATTGTGTTAAAGAAAGCCACACGTGATGAGCTTGATATGACGAAACATGTTGTATGTAGTGAAATGTTTATATAATTACGCCCCTTACGGGATTTACTCTATAAGTTTTCTGTTCGGGAGGCTCAGCACTGAAGTTCAACCCATCACCTTCTGAATCACCAATTGACCTAAATGGAACCAACTGTTTATTTTTTGCGACTGTTGGAAACTGACTAGAATAATGGTTTCAGTTCGGTTTCTCTTGTGTATAACACAAGGGTTAAAAAGGCGCTATTTCCGTGCGTAGCCTCTCTGTCTAGGCCTCTGTATGGAGTTCCCCCTGTGGGAAAAAATATCGTTCGCACCTTGTTTTGTAATTTTCCTTACCAATAATCCTTAGTAGGTATTGAAATCGTTTTTATAAAACGCTAACAAGTTTAGGTAATGACGGCATCAGTTTATTTTATTTGATTCATCTGTGATCCTAAGTTTAAAGGTCTTCTGGTTCCTTCAAAACTGCGAGAGATTCAACATGGAGGACTTTCGCCGACGCACCTCATGACTCACGTTTTTCGCCGAATACTAAATATTCAACATATTTGTACTTAGATTCAGATTTTAACTTCTATTTTTCACTGCTTTTTTTTGGGCGTCCTTGACCCCCTACCCTCGTCTGTCTTGGTCTAGAAGACGAAAAATCACCCAGCCAAGATTAACAAAAACACTATACAACAAGACATCGAATATCAAAGGGACTAGACCTAGCCATTCTAAGTATCAATTGTTAATGATCGACCATTAGAAGCTAAACCGTTGACAAAGTGCAGAAGTGAAAGAAAAATTCAAGAAATTCGTTTCTTGTTAAAGTTACGGGCACCTCGCTGTAGTGGTGCGTAGCTAGTCTACTTCTATCCACGACTGAAAGCCGTCTTCATTTGTGCGAAATGAAGGAGGAATCAGATTCTTTTTGCAACGGTACTTCTTGATTAAGTGCGTTGGACCCCGTTTAGGAACGCACACGAAGTCATGTGTATGAGCAACTTAATTGAACTGACATTACTATTTACATGTGAATACAGGATTGTGAGAATCATTGTACCACTTATATATTTTTTCTTAATTTGTTTGTTTGCTTGGTTTCCTTTGAACGCTTAAGGCAAATAATTCCATATTATACGCAAATATGAAAAACGATCAAGTCACTACAATACTTTTTAGAGAGGAGTTTAGTCGGTAACGCTCCACATTACCATTCTTTTCATACACCATTTACAGATTTTTCTTCGCACCTGTGCTTGTTTCTTTACAATTTTTCTTAGTCCTAGGAGCATAAAATTCAAACCAAGACTGCGAGTTCAGTTTGACACAAAAAAAGCCTTTTCCACTGTTTTCTTAACGGCGCTAGTTACCAGGTATAACACGAAGAGGAATTTCAACCTGAACTTGTCTCTGCTGTCCTCGGACGAGCGAGACGAGAGCTCTCCTGAACTGTGGCATCCTGATCGTGTACAAGGTAGGATTAACGAGAGAGTTGGTAAAAAAGTGAAGGATCAAACTTCGTACTAAGAATAGATGGGAAATATTAGCATTGAGAGACAGAAAACCATACAAGCCTATGGCAGTATGTCATTAAAGATATCAGAGTCACGATACACAATGTCTTGGTCAGCTTTCTCTCCCTACTGGCTGCACCATGGTGCTGAGGATGCGCTCCACAATAAACGTTCACTACAATGGACGTGTAAGAAAATAAAATAATAAACAGAGAAATTGATAAGAACGAATACCATGCGTACATGAAATAATAGTATGAAATATGAATAGAATTAAACAATAGTACTAAAACAGCTGAAACCAGCCCAGCTGTAATCCACGTGACCGTAATAACTACTCCGAGGACCCTATTTTTAACGACATGGTGTTTGAACGGACGAAACGTTGCCTGCAAACGTTCTAAAGAAATCGCGGCGAGGTTTGTCAGAGAAGCTACAGGAAACAAATAAAACATAAAGACGTAAGATCACCTTTTGTAGTTTTGTCAATTATTTGCGCAGTTGTTTCTTGTGGTTTTCTTTACAATAATAATAATAATAATAATAATAACAACAATAATAATAATATTAATAATAACAATACTAATAGCAATAATAATAATAATTATTATTATTATTATGATTATTATCATCAAGATATTATCAATTATTGTTCCACTCCGTCGTCGTCGTCGTTCTCGTAGGTACCCGCCCACGAGCAATACCGCTAGCCATGATTACCATGAGGAAAACAATTCACAGGTTCCTTAAGTATGGTGCTCCGCTTGGAGGGCCCTTCGGGCCGCCGGAACTCTGCTATAAATAATTCAACTTCTGCTATTACATTTTTTCACCCAAAAAATATGTTTTTCGTTCCCTATTTCGAGTAAGTAACGCTTATAAAAATAGGTGGTCCCCGTCCTCCTTACATTGCAACACGACGACAAAGGGCAAATTTAGGTTTACAAAGCTCCATGTCAAGGCAAATACGCCATGTTCGTAATGTTCGTACACACGAGCGCGCGCTAAATGTCGCCAGCAATTATGCGCAGTAACGATGCTCCATGCAATTGTAAGGAATCACCTTACGCTTATATTATTCACCGTTTCTCTTGCTTTTCCGTGATTCAGCGTAATTTTTATAAAACATATCACAATAACGCTTTCGTTTAAGATTTTTTTTCGGTGTAGACAGCCTGTTACCAATCCTGTAAAGATATCAGCTAGATCAAGAGCTTCCAAAAAATACCGTAATCATCAAAACAATCAATCGTCTGAGGATATCGCGCGAGTAATCACGCGAGGCAAGAGGGTTGCGTGGTGCGAAGAACGTATGCGCACTAACAATAGGAGGCACCGTCGTTAAGTCATATCCCTTCTGATTTTTTCTAATCTCCTAAACCAGAAGATATTCAGTCATTGCATTTGGCCTAGCATGTACTTATCTCACTAGGCAATGGAACCAATAAGACGTCTTTCTCAGCAAATCATCTCGCAAAAAAACTTATCTTTGGCCGGAAAGCAATACTATAGGAGTAGTTTCAGTACGCACGCTCATGGCATTGCAAATAATGTTGTGTAGCCATTGAGAAATTAAAATTTCTCTTCTGGAAAGCAGTTTTTATTCCGGAAAGAGTTGCAGTTCGTGAGAAAACCTATTTAAAGACTACAATGTTTGTAAACAAGATTTTTGCGATATATGCCTGAGCGATAGGAATCAAATCTAAATTCTTGGGAGTACCGAACCAGGAGAAAGAACCCAGAGTAAAAAGTCTCTCCTGCGAATTAAAGTTTATTTTTAATCAATAGTGGTGATGTTTTCAAGAAGTGCATTTGCCAAGGCATGAACGACCGTAAACAGCCGTGAACATAAATGAAGTACATGAATTTTATTCAAAAAAATGATGCTAAAATCGTCAACAATTTTTGTGGGGCGGATGGGGGGGAGGGGTTACTTTTATGCTTTAAAAAAGACATCTAGTAAATATTCTTATTAAAGAAACTGAACTGTCAGAATTGTTACCCAGTGTCTTTACCTGAAACAATTATCAGATACCACTTTCACTAGTGTTTCGTTTAGTGCCTTCGCAGTTGCTTGTTTCAAGAGATTCGAATTCTATACGGGCAGGCACAGGACATGAGTTCAGCATATAATAATTTTAGCTATTTTTCAATGTTAGGGCGGAGAGTGCCAACTCACTACAAAACTAAAGTTGAAGGCAAGAAGGTCTTGCTTGTCGCCCTCCTCCATCTTGCCACAAAGCTTTACATAAATAAAATTTCATCTGTCTATCTTATTGATGATAAAAATTAGGCAATCGGTGACCTTGAATTTTGCCACTTATCGTAAAAAAGATGTGATAGAGAAGTAAGTAATCTCCAACTTTCAATCACATAGTTAAGTCGACAACATGGATCATAGAGTCAAATTTTGTTGTTGGGGGGAGGGGAATTTTTTTGCCCTAAAAATGTATCGAGCTGCCTCCTAGCTTGTCTAGTTATGGTTACAAAATATTTCTTTTTAAGGTGCACCAGCCTATGCATTTCTGTGAAAGGTTTGTTTTGATCGTTTTAAATCACCTGCCATTTGAAATTCCCAAAGGGGTAAATTGTTTCCAGCCACCAGCCTGCTCTCCAGCGTCATGCAGATTTTCTTCTTACCCCCTTAACTTGTAATATTAGAATGTTTTAAAATCAACGAAAATCGAAAAACAAATGCTCATCATACCTCACACACAAGCTTTTCGCTCTGTGATAACTCTGAGAAAAATAATTTCCCTGCAAGCAGAAGTGCGAGGTAGAAGGTAGAATACAAAAAAATCGAAAATATTACAACAATATATAATTTCCATGTTATACATAATTCAAAGGTGACAGACCGCAAACAAATGTTGCTTCTAAAAATATCTGCATGTAATAACTGTTCATCAGTAGGATACCTAAAATGTGTGCAATTCCACAATTGGTTTCGGCTCCATCAAATCCTATACCAATTGCGGAACATTTTAGGAGGAGCCACCTACACTTGCATAAAAATGTAATGAATGGAAGCAACAAGGATCTCAAATTTGGGCGTCAGGATAATATAAAGGATATAATCTCATCCCTGGATTGCTAATCTCATTTCCTGTAGTGTAGCACCATACTTGTCAACGATAGCACCGTGGCGTTTCAAGAATTTAGTTAACGATTTACCAAGCAGCGTAGATTTGTAACCTTGGTGAAGGAGATGTGATGAAAGTTGGTGAAATCTATCAATAAAATCCAGTTTCGATGTGCAAAGTCTAGCATATCTCACTAATTGAGATATGAAAACACCATAGGCCGGATTGGCGGGAATGTTGCTGTCCATGTGAGGAAAAATGACAATCCGAAATGAGAAGTCATCCCTCTTATCGTAGACACTGAGATGAAAAGGAGTGTTGTTGTAACCATTCCTTATTCTTGTGTCTAGATAACAAACTTCATTTAATGTCAAGGTAGTGTCCTTTAGTTCCAGTTCCGACGGGTAAATAGCGCTGATGTAGTTTCCGAAATTCTCATTGTTGACGCTGAATAAATCATCAATGTAACAAAAGGTGTTGTTAAATTGGACGGCTATGGTTTTATCTCGTTTCAATGTTCTAAGCATGAAATCATACTCAAAGGTGTGAAGGAACAGATCAGCTGGCAAAGGTGCGCTGTTAGTGCCCATTGGTATTCCAATAACTTGTCGAAAAACTGAGTTTCCGAAGCGAACGTAGATGTTGTCGATAAGAAAGTCAATAGCGAAGCATAGTTCCCTACATGAGAAGTAAGTGTATTTCGTAAACTTCCTATCATTAGCCCAGAAAGTGTGGAAATTATTGGTTGCTATGAAACTTTTTCCTCTGGTGTTAAAAACTCTTTCGAGCAGATCATGAGGTTGATGTTTAAGTTTGGCGCGTGTGGAAGGCTAGTATATAGAGTGGAAAAGTCCCAAGTACTCATCTGATTGAGCGGAAGTTGTTTTTCCTCCAATGTGCGAATTACGTCCAACGAATTGTTTATAATCCACATACAGTTAACACCAGTTCTTTCCAAAATAGTCTTGCAGGACGAACAACGGTGAAATCTTGACTAGTTTAAGGGATTCGGTAATTAATTTGGGGATCTTAGTAATGGTGCATGAACTCGAACCCTCAATAAATCTTGCTTTGTATGGTGTCTTGTGAAGTTTTGGTATCCGATATATTTGTGGCAATTTTTTTTCTTTCTGTTTCAAGGTGATGTGGAATTCGTTTTTCAACATCGTGGTGTGGGTCCATATAATATCATCAACTGTGACATTTTGACTTTCGTATGTAGAATTAATAATACTGCCGGAATTTATGCCAAGTTCTTCCATTTTAGGGTATGTAGGTAGTAACGCTTGCAAACAAAAATGATGTTATTGCCAGCTTTATCCGCAAACACTAGTACATACTTATCTTGTAGTTCCGTTATAGGTATGCCCTGACATGCCTGTCCTCTAAGGTCTTGTGACAAGACCTATAATTACGACGTTGTAGGCTGTTAATTCTGTTCTGGATAATCAGTTTTATTGTCTCCGACCATTGTTCCAGTGTTGACACATGACAACCTTCACGTTTACTCCAGCTCTTAGTGTAATCATCTACCGCTATCATCAATATCTTCTTGTTTAGGTTCCGATCGATGGTATTCTGTTCTCTATACTTTGGACCTCTCTCCAGTAGACGTCTAAGTTTTCTATTCTTAACAATGCGTAGGTCTCCAGTAATAACATGGTCGTGAGGCTCATAACGAAAAGACGCGCAGTCACACGATGAAGACGTACCACTATAACCATCGATATTAACGTTATGGGGGGTTTGATTGTAAGTAAACACGCTCCTAGAAATGGTATTAGCGTACTTATAACTTAAAAGTGGTGGATCCTGTTCCTGAAAATAGATTGGTACTTTAGATTTAACGAGTTTGTTATGTAAAATGTTAGTTAGGTTAACGCTATCTATCCCTTTATGGTGAGAATATATCTTCATAAAGCGCCGATGAGGTTCAACACTGGAGTTATTATCTGTACATACTGGAAATAATAACCTTTTGCAGCAGACGTCCAACACAATCCTCCTGAAGCGTTGATCCTGATTGGTTATGGGAAGCTGTTGATATTCATTGAAAAGGTTATGTAAATTTGTTAACCGTGTGCTATAGAGTGTTGTAAGGAGACGATAGAGGCCACCATGTCCGCCGTTGTACAAACTTGGAAGTATGTCTTGAGTTAATATGTAAAATAATAAGTTTTTTATATCAAAGGATGCAGAATGTTTGAAACTCTATAAAGTTAACTTGCAACCACAAAAGTAATTAAGCAACAGGAGTGTATAACCTGTATAACACCGTCTGAATAACAAGAACCGGCCGTCTTAAAATTGAAGGACGAAGTCAGAAGAGGATAATTATCGCTTACAAACCATCCAAAAAATGTAAGAAATATACATCAAATCCGTTCAGTGGCCGGTCCCTTTGAAGTTGATGCTATATAATTTTCACGTGATGTTTTATGCTTTGCAAGCTGTTTACAAGTTGTTTCTCGTTAAAAGATACATTTCCGAAAGTCAGATATTTTAAGCCATTAAATGCTAACACCAATAAAGACGAAGTCGAACATTTGAGTCAGAACAAAACATTTTAAATATATACAGAATTAGGCCGATCACACTTCAGGTCGCATTCCTTGACAAGTCTTTTAACAGATTACACATCTTTGTGTGCAAAGGTGAATATTTCCTGTTTTGTGTGTGTGATGCATTGCCCTTGAGCTCAAACTGCTCTTCTAAACAACTTCAAAATATCCAAATTTACTCGATTTTTCTGAAAGTACTGGAACAAAGAAATTTATTTTGCATATCAAGTTGCTCGATAAGAGTTTCTTAAGGTAATACTATATATGGAAATCGTAGCTTCTTTTTGCTAAAAATGAGTTGGAGGGGGGAGGGGGGTGGGGGTCACGACGAGCTTCATGCGATTCTGAAATTCTCAGCAGGGCATGGTGTCTAATTTCCGATCTCGGTTGTTAATAAAATCAAAACATCTGTCATGACAAGGTAATTTGCGGTAATTGGGTCACCGCGGGTGAAGTTTTGAACATATTTGGGCGGTATCGTGTTAAACATAATAGTTAATATTTTCCACGGTATATAAACACGAGCAGTGCCGCGCGAAATTCAAATAGACGCGGGGAAGTATGTCGACACATGAGCCTTCGCCGTATTCTCTTCGGCTCAATCGAGTTTTCGGACCTTCCCTTTGTCCATCGAAACGTTGGTATGCTGTGTCGAGCGAGTTTTTTAACAGGCCGAGAGATTTCAGTGCAGGGGCCCTGCTCAAAGATGAGATCATGGAAGTCTCCATCTACGACCTTATCGATCACAATGGCCTACGAGTGATTCCGTCGTGGTTTGGGTCGACTTGGAAGAAGGATATGGTCGTTGTGTCCACACTTTTCGGGATTTTGGCGAGGGCATTAAGGAAGAGTAGTCAAAATGAGAACAAAGTGTTGTGCTCAATCGAATTTAAGGCCATCCATAACATGATCAATGGCTTTCCGATCGAAGAAATGGCGCGAAGAAATAAGTTTCCCGCCAATGCGCCCGCTACTCCTCCATCTTCACCAGAGGAATTAAAGAAACCACATAATGCTTCACCATGCAATGTGGAGACAAAAGCACCGTTTGAAACACTTGAATACTTGCAAAATGTTTCACTGGGACCTCGTTTAAAGATGAAGCAAACTGGAGTTGTCGCTAAGAATTGTGTGGATGAAGTACAGGACCGGTTTACTTCGAGCGGATCCCTTCTTGGAAAGGCCTTTGGATATGGCTTTCTTTATTGTGACCAGGAGAGACAAGAGTACATCAAAGATGCTATATCGAGTGCCTTAAGCACCGTTGCCCAAAAGCAAGGTATCAAGAAAGCGATACGCAATATGTTGCACGATGAGCTTAATCAACAGTACTTGGAAAGCTTAAGAGTACCTGATTGGATTCAGCTGTACGTGAAGCTGTCGACTATGATACCGAACCGATCGTGGCAAACGCTTCTAAATTTTCTGAACATTGGTCGCACTGGGGTAAGTGTTTTCTTTTCGAATTCTCTCATTTAGTATCAATGTGGTCTTGCACCCTGAGGTGCGGGGGTGGGTGGGGGGGCGTTGGTGTTGGTGATGGTCAATTTGTGAAGCCTGACATTATGTGTTGTAGAAGGACAGATGAAAAACAAACAGTTCTTAATTTTGAAATGAAGTGCTTGATAATGTTAATATTCATATGTTATGTTTGTATTTATGCTCCAGAATGTTTTACAGAGTTTTTAAAGAACACTTCAATTTGAACTGCACTGAAGATTAATGTCGTCATAGCTTCATTATTTCTTACCTATTGCCATGGTATGTCTTTTGTTAGAAATCCACTGATGTGGCACTCCTCCTGACCACCAATGAGATGCGAGCCCAGAAAGAACTTGTATTTTCTATTAAAAGAAATCTTTTCAAGCTGGAGCCCCTTGCTGCCGAACTCCGAGGATATGGGATCAGCCTGAAAGTTGCTTTAATCTGGCAGATACGACAAAGTCGTCTACATCAAAATATTCCTGAATCAGGGGTTCTTGAGTTTAACCTTAAACTTGATGGACGTCCTCTTGCAGGTATGACACAAGAATTATGCAAGATTTATTATTGGGTCAGACACATGAGTCACAGGAATACCAGTTAAACTTACTGTAACTTGATCCTCAGAACTGTGCTTTTTCATATTACCTAATGATCAACAGAGTTTTATTGGCAGAGGGTATTCCTGGGCTCAAAAACCTGTAAGCTTCACAGACATTAGCTTAATGCAATTTTTACCTGGAGAACAATTGTGCAAATGCCCCACTTCCAATAAATTCTGTTAGATAGTTTAAATTTTTAGCTTCTTCATGCAAGTTTTTTCAATGTTTAACCTACTTTTTTAAGTGTTTGTAATTCGAATGGTGTTTTGTTGTTTACTTTCCAAATTACATAATTTGTATCTTTTCCTGTGACTAAATGTACCCACATAACATGAAACTTGGGAGATGTTTGATTCATTCTTTCTGAGCAATTAATTACTATTTGTTTCAGTTTCATACATTAAAAATTTCCAGTTATTTTAAATTATATGGAGAAAATCATGCCAGTAGTGACCAGTGTAGATTAATCACTCACACTCATTCCCTTTACCCTACAGGAAGAGAGCAAGTCTCTGTTGGAGTTGTTCCAATAATGGGAGCTGCAGGGAAGGGTCTCAAAGGAGTTCAAAGTGCAATGGCAGTTTTTCCCATTGCGGTGGCTAATTGTGCAGAGAAAAGGTAATTCCTGACTATGTCTCATTAAATTACTGGGGAAATACAGCCATGTCGTTCCTTAACTTGCTCAGGTGTGCAGATCATGTAGATAATCAGCATCAACCCTTCAACCAAGCTCATATAAATGTATAGCTGCTGCTATACTGTACTGAGAGAAGAAATGAGTATGATGAATATTTGTAGTTGCCAATATGTTATGTTCTCAACCCTACATGTACATTTGTCAGTACAGCTGCTTGCAGATACAAACGCAAGATTTACCAAGTTACAGATTGGGGTGCAAGTGTTTTCTTATTATCATTAATTGGCAACAACATTAACAACGTTTATTTGCACTGTATAGTTTACAAAATTACAAATATGAGGGTATACGTGTGACAAACATTCATGTTTGCTACAGTTCCTGTGCATGACACAACATATATATGTACATTGTATATCTGCTTACTTTTTAGGAATGAGGTAAAAAAACTGATCACCAGGTTAAATGATGAAAAGGAAGTCCTTAAGAAGGAAGGCATATATGTTGATGGCAAACATTACAAGATTACGTTTAAAGGTTTTCAAATGTTTTCCTGCGCTTACATTATTGTATGAAGTTAATACCCACTTGAAAATTCTTTTAAAATTATTTATAAAGAAGCGGTGAAGATGAGTTATTTTCTCATTAATGTTTTTTGAGGGAATTATTTTATGCCATTATTTGATATATGCTATTTTTTTTTCTCAGTGACACTGGACTTGAAGGCATTGTATATGCTGATTGTTAAACTTGGTGATCAAACCTTTGTGCTTGGTGGCCGTGGAATAGACATAGAGTTTTGTTTCCTGTGCCATGCTTTACGGGTATTAAGCTTACAATAATATGTTACAATAATATTATAATGCTCAGGTACATGTATAACTGAGTGTAGTGACTGTTTTGGTTATCTGTCAACTTGGGATCATGCAAATTCACAGCAAAACTAGTGTTGCTTGAGTTCTCCATAATGTGGACTGTCACAGCTACATGATGTAAGGTCAAAGTGTAGATCTCTGATAAAAACATGCTAAAAATAGTATTTTCTCCCCTGTTGTCATCCAGTTGCCCTCCTTATTGCAAACAACTTGAATAATTTCAATTTTGCTGCAATTTGAAAAAAATATTGAAAGCAATTACCCAGAATCACTAAAGGTTGGAATATGCTGAATAATTTCAATTACGTTTTAACCATTGTAGTGTTCCAAATTTGGGTTATTGTTGTTGTAGGCCTGCAAAGAGCATTGGGGTGGATCATATGATGAAGTCTGCCTGACATGTCTACAGTCAAAGGCAAATATTGGAAAGTGAGTTTGAACATACACTAATATAAAGCAAGTTGTTGATTGCTGGTTATGAAAGAACTGACTGTATATTTGTACTGTAATATTGTGAAACATTTAATACCAATCCAGATCATGTTCCTTATAATAATTTATCACATTATCGTATCTCATGACTTTAGGATCTAGGTAGCATGTGTCAATTTACAGGATTGTATAGGCTGCTCAGTCTGTTTCTGTCATTAACATGATAGGAGCTTAATATGTAGTCTATCATAGTATTAATTGGCCGCCAGAGGAAGTGAAAGGGTTGAAAAATGTCATGTCAAAATGGTAATAAACATGATAAAAAGTACAGTGAATATTGCAAGTAATGCTCGCATTAACTCAAACTCACAATGTCACAAGTGGACTTTTCCGATGTATACTCTTAAAGTGAGTATGCCATTGTCCGAGGAGTCAAAAATAGGACTCCATATAAGTTCACACTCCCTGGTTGCTGTCCCTTTTCCACTGCCACAAATAATCTCTGACTTGAGAGAGGCTTTCTGGCGGACTCGTTTCCTTTTCGCAGCTTCAAGGGCAGCACGACCAGACAGCTGAAGGGCAGGGTTCTGGATTTCTTGGGCACCACTAAATGTTTTTGATAGGCGCAGTTCCACAGTTGTTTGCTCGGACAGAGCTCTTTGCACGTCCCCACTGGCGTACGTTTTAAATGACATGCGCAAGGCCTTTTCCTTCCATAATGGTGGTTTTAGGTGTCCGCACTCCTTTACTGAATTTAGGGTACCACTTCCTACCTTCTTTAACAAGTGACAAAAGTATTTACGTTTGACACTAGTAAAAGTGAAGTGACACCATTTTGCTGAAATAAAATTGGTAAACTAGATTAAAATATGTTTATCATCTTCACAAGAACATGCAAACGTAATAACTTTTGCAGGTAGCTCCTTGACTTTTGCATTGTCATTGAAATACTGATCAGTTTCACTTTAAAATTCCTGGCACGTTTCTATTCTTAATGTGAGATGTTAAGCTCAAGAAAGAGGGCGAGGGCAAAATGTTGCATGGGGGCATAGGGCATGAAGTAACAATATATTGCTTTAATAAGCAGACGCTTTCTGCGTTTTCAGGTGCTTATACCTCGCATAACAGGAAGCTTACTCGTGCGCGAAATGGGAGACAGTCGCGTGCGAGGCGCGAGAGACGAGCGCGGAGCATAAGGGGAAGAGGAGGGGCAAAGTACGCTCATAACTCTCATGGTGGAGCGTGGGCTGATCAGAGTTGAGTAACTGAGGATAAATCAACTTTCTATACTAACCTGGAACGCAGGGATTGTGCGCAGAGTTTATGCATTCCACAACTTCTGCCAGCCACCGCAAATACATGTCGCGGTTTTTCAAAAGTCGAGGTCTCACTGTTGGGGCTTGCTTCTCCCCAAATGAAAACGTGATATTACTTGGAAACTCGTTCCCAGGGTGCTTTTTCCTGAAATGAGTCTCTAATGCTTTTCTTGTCCGAAAAGACTTTTCGCATCGCGGGCATTGAACAACGTATATGTCAGCCATGACACTACGCGAATTTCTGTAGCCAGTTGCGAGTCTAGTCCCAAATCAAACTACCAAACAACGCGGTATTCTGTAAAGAAAGTTCCATTGTTCTCAATGCTTACAAATTAAGCTTACTCAGTTGTCTTACTCCTTGTCTTGAATTTCCTTTCGCAAATGCTACAGCGTGTTTCGTAGATTTCGGCCATAGTCAGCGATGCTACCAGTAACACAAGACCAATTTTTTTCACACTTCCGCGTCGTATGTAGCGTCGAAAGCAGATCCGCTGTATACTTCAAACAAAGCAGCCTTATATTTCCAACACGTAAATCGGAAATTATGGTGACAAAGTGAACAAAGAGATTTATAGCCATTCAACTCCTAAGATCTGACTATTAATTCTCCTTTCTAGTTGCTATAAAGTTCCTTGTACATCAGTTACGAGAATTTGGAGATCATCATTCCCTTCCCTATGAATGCGTGATGACACTTGTCTGATTCCGCCAGGTACACTGGTTAGATGAGAATTACTGCTTTGATATAGAGTACAATCGGCCCAAGAATAGCTGGAATCGAGAAAAGACCTACAAATATCAATTCTGCTGCACTGAAGCAATTAGAAATGAAACGGTTAAAGTTATATTTTAATGGTTGTTGTCCAGTTCTGACAAAACACGTCTTTTAGGATCATTGGATTACGAAATGACTAAATTCTCAAAACCTGGCTCGCGCTTTGTGGTTGACCAGGGAAATTCCGGTGTGGCAAGTAAAATCGGAAGTTCAAGTAGACTGTAGACTTGCTGTTCGCTGCGAAAAACATCATGAACGACGAAGAAAGACGGAAACACAAAGTTAAGAGGAAAATTAAAGAAAAGTCGCGATAAAAGAAGAAAAGAGGAAGCAAGGCAAAGCAAACTAGGATTGAGGATTGTAGGCGCGGGCTTGAAGTCCAGGTAGAGCGAGCAATTCAAGAACGTATTGAAAATGGAGAGCTACTGCGAGCGAATGCAGATCCAGCAGATGGACGTCCCATTCCTCAGGTTGTACAAGGAAACACTACTTCAACGAAGAAGAGGGCCGCAGATTCAGCCTACGAAGAAGTCCCTCGGAAAGCCGCGCGACTCCATGGTCTGAAAGAAATACCTGTAAGCCATGTGACCTTGACTAGAACCTGTCTTGGTAGTGGTACCTATGGTTCTTGTTATCTCGGCACGTTCCGCGGTATCAACGTCGTGCTCTTTGCACCTCCGTGAAGAGAAAGGAGAGAATCGCCAACAGGCGGAAAACAGAGTTAGACAGGAACTTATTTACGAGGCCCGTATCGTAAATAAACAGCATCCATGCCTTACACTTCTTTTAAGGGGTTTGCAGTGAAGCACCGCCCTATCGCCTTATCGTTCAATTCCATGGCGATAAGAAAACGCACAAGTCTCCTGACTCTCTCCAAATGCATCATGTCGTCGGATTATGTGCCCTGGGTCGAGATCATCAAGAAAATCGCATCAGCATTAAAACATGTCCACGACGCGGGCTTTCTGCACAACGACATCAAATGCAACAACGTCGTGTTACGGCGCGTGTTAGGGCGCTTACAACCCAGTTTTGATCGACTTCGGCAAGAGCCTTCCACTGACTGGGCTGAAAGGCCCAAAAGTGATGTCCAAGGAACGCCAACAAGCTTACGCTAAAAAATACCAGCACATCGCACCCGAGATTGTCACTGGCAGTTATTCACAGTGACATTTTCAGCTTTGCGAAAATGACAGAGACAATCTTTAGCAAAGCAAATTTAGGCAAGCTTCCAGAAGTGCTGAATCGGGGATTAAGCATCTATCCGGAGAGCAGACCTCAATTGGAACATATTATCGAGGCTCTTTCTTCATTATCGTTTTTGGTTGCACCTTTGTTTGAACTTAAAAACAATGAACACCTCGCACGAGTTTACTGTTTTAATTCAAGCGACAGTTTGGGTTTTTGAACTATTTTTAACACATACAATTTAGTCAGTTTTATTGCGCTCCTGTGAGATATATAAAAAATTACTATTTACGTTTCTAAAGTAGTAAATTTTTGAGTAGTTGAATATTTTTATCGTACTTTTTACATTCTGAAACCAATATTCACAAAGAACTGTGAGTTCTCAGGCTTCGTGTCCGCGCGTCCTACGTATCTCCTTTTTACCCGAATATATCGCGAAGTTGTATATAAAGCCATTGTGGTTCTTTAATGTTAGCCCTCACAATACGTTTCAGGCCACGAGGGCTGTGTTTCTTCAGTTAAGATGACATCATCTAGTTTTCGATGACAGGTATAAATTCTAAGAATCTGATTTTTCACACTTCTTTCGGCTACAGAGGGTAAAGTTGCTGACAAGTTCAGTTCAAGAAAACATGCGATCTCCCGCTGATGTTTCGCAGTGGAATGGCAAAACATCGGCAGGGGTCCACGATTTCAAAATCGCATGAAGCTTGTCATGTAAGCAGAAAAAATGTCATTTGATCGATAAGACGAAAAGTCAAAACAGCTGATCAAGTTTGACATAGAGCAACTCAAACACATGAAACAAGCTTATTTTTAGATCATTTATGCGGTTATGATCGACACATTTCAGTTAACGAGGCCTGTACTTATGCCACTTAAGGAAAGGCTCAATGATTAAATGCGGGTCTTGGGTCTTCGGATATTTTGAAGTAGTTTAGAATGGCAGTTTGAATTCAAGGGCAATGCATCACACACACGAAAAAGGAAATATTCACCTTTGGACACAAACCTTTCTTCTAATCGCCTTCGGCATCGTGACGTTTTCAAGAAAAAATATTTCGCTCTACTGTGCATATTGTCGTGAACTAAACAACCCTCTGTAACATACCTGGTGGAACCCGGTTGTTCACCAGGTTTGTAACAAAAACTCTACCAGGGCAGACAAAAATCCACCAGGTTGATCCTGAATTCTTCACCAGTGAGGCCAATGACTTTTAAAAAATCTAACCATATATGTATATACATGCAAATCTGTGTGACCCAGAATTTAACATACTATGCTGATATATATGGCAAGAAACGTATTCCATTAAATTTTGAAAGCAAGTCAATTGAGGCAACTTGTATATGAGTTCTTTATCACCAGTCAAAGCCATTAAAAAAAGAAAAGTTTAAATTTACAACGGTTTCTGTTTCGGATAAACAACGGACACATTAAAATGGGAGTTATTACGTGCCAGCTTTGAGCTTTTCTGGTCATCCAAAGTACATAAATGTCAGTGTCACGCTTCCTTCCATTGTCACGCGGATTTGAAGCGTCTATTGTTTTTAAAAGTAGAAACCATTGTAATTTTATACTTTTCCACTCATCACTGTATATATATTTACCAGTTTTACGTTGTAATTTTACATTTGGCTATTTATCTGATGAGTGCCCTACAAGTTGTGCGGTACGAAACTATATAGTAAAAAATATGCCAAGTCAAATCTTCAGTTAACCAGACTGTCTTTAAATATATAGATAGAAAAATTGGACATTTTTACGACATGAGAGACCACAGGCTTCGAAAACTTTGCCTTTAAAGGCAGCACAGCAAGGTCAAGGAGAAAAAGACAGGAATTCGACTGTCATTCTTAGCCATCCTTACAAGGGCAGTGAAAATGACGTCTTGTTCTCGGGCTCTTCACTTAGGGACACGTTCAGTGCCTTTCGTAATTTCCTGTCCTTTTTCGTTTTCGTTTTCTTTCTGACTATCTTGCGTTTTGTAACCTGATTCTTCTTGCGGTTTTCCGTTTCACTCGAGTCACATGTGTCGCAAGAATCCCAACCATTTTCAACATGTTTCCGTTTCTTCCTCCTTTTAGCTCGCTTTGAATACTCGTGTCTGGCCTCGGAGAAAAACGAGGAAGATCTAAGAGTTTCACTGCTTGTGCTACTATCAGAAACATGTTCACAATCTCCACATTTATCCAACCCATCAGCCATTTTCCTACACGAGCCAATCTTGTACCCAGAGTCCTCAGGCTTTTTTGCCAGTGATTAGTCGCCAGGAGAGACTCTGGGATAATGGAAAAAATAAGTTTTTTTATTGGCTGGCATGTAACGGCTTCCATTGTCTTAACCCTAGATTTTCTGGTAAAATGGCGGTCCATTATCCCAGAGTCTCTCCGAGCGTCCACCCGCTGTTCAAACAGCCCGATAACTCTGGGTGCGAGATTGGTTTTACCACAGATTTTCTGGGAAAAAAGGCGATCCATTATCCCAGAGTCTCTCCGGGCGTACACCCGCTGACCGAACAGCCCGAGGACTCTGGGTACGAGATTGTACACGAGCCGGTCAATGGTAAGGGCCCGCACAATTTTGACCAGCGGGAACCAATAGAAAGAGATAAACTGCGCATGTTTCTTAAGAGCGCTTCCCAGGCCCGCAATCCTTTTGTACAACAGCAACCACATATAATACCCGATCCTTTAAAAATTGTTCATATAACAGAAACAAGAACGGAATTCCAAACTCGTGACTTTTTCTTGCAGGGGAGAACGCCTCACCAGGGAAACTAAAATTCTACACCAGGGAGGAATAAAATTCACCAGGGAGTTTTTTTAAAAACCACCAGGTGCCAGGGAGGTCAAAATTCCACCTGGGAGGGCAAAATAACCCACCAGGTCGGGTTTCACCAGGTCTATTACAGAAGGGTTTAACTAACCCAAGAGTTATGAAAAGTTTCTTTTCTTTTAGAGTCCAACTTTAACAAGGTCAACTATCCTAGGGAAGCTAAGTTAAGTTAGGCAGAAGCTGATATTACAAAAAAAATTAAGAGCGACTACAAACAAAGTGTCTTTTAATAGCAAAAAATAATAATAAATAAATAAATAAAAAAATAATAATAATGATAATATTTTGTTGTATGGTTGGTGTCATTGACATATATATTAGCTAGAGCCCACACGTTTATTCAGTTTATATTCCTTTACACTATCCGGTCTTGGATGGCGTTGGACCATAATTTTAGAGATCGGAGTTAAGTGAACATTGTGAAACAGCGAACAGAGTTCTGCGAAAATTGTTAAACAGCAACTCAGCAACCCATCTGTATTTGTAAGTCGGAAACTCAATGAAGGTCTCAAGGTGAAAGAAGTTAATTCCTCCATTGTTAACCAACTATCCATAGTGTAAACATTTAAATGTAACATGTGTGATGCAGGATATGTGGAGTATACACAAATAAAACATTTGTTACTAATAGTATTCATAACAATTAAAAAAGAAAATTGTGATGATGATAATAATGATATACGCGTGGCACCTGTATGAGGATGTATGGAAGTTTTTCTGTGCGCACAGAATAAAGAACTCTTCAAATGCCCTTGACATTGTTAAGCTAATACAATGCAGTACGTTTGATAGCCAATTTGCTGATGAAGCCACAGTCTGGCATCACACTTTGCCACCCACAGATCTCCAATGTATTCTCAGTAAGCTTTGCGGCAACTTTCTGACACCTCCTTTTATGCTAAAGTCGAGAAGGATCTCACTTCCACCAACCAAAAAATTGTCAAAGACACGATTCAGGACCTAATAGTCAAACAAGAATTGCCGGCTACCGCTACTAATCTCATCATCACTACTCCGAGAACCTCGTGTATTTACTTTTTACCCAAAATCCACAAACCTAACAACCCGGGTCGACCTATCGTTTCCGTCTGTAGTTGCCCTACCGAACTCATTTCTAGCTATTTAGACAAGATTATGGCGCCCATCGTCAAATCTTTGCCATCCTACATTAAAGATAGTCAACACGCACTTGAAATTTTCCGCGACTTCAATTTCACCGGCGAAGACAAACTAATTTTCACTATGGATATTACATCTCTATACACTATCATTCCTAACGGCGAAGGTCTTCAAGCACTTAAGTATTTTTTCGATCAACGCACCGTCAAGGAACCTAGCTCGGAAACACTACTCCGCCTAGCTGAACTAGTTTTAACACTTAACTGTTTTTCTTTCGCTGACAACTATTACAAGCAAATTAATGGTGTTGCGATGGGCACAAAAATGGGACCTAGCTACGCCAATCTTTTTGTAGGGTACGTCGAGTACCAATTCTTCAATCAGTACAACGGTCCTAAACCTGAACTCTACGGTCGCTACACTGACGACTGTATCGGCGCAATTTCGTCTAGCAAGGAGGAAATCAACCAATTTATAACCGCCGTTAATTCCTTTCATCCGGTTCTAAAATATACCTGGGAAATTATGGAAACTTCCCTGGCCTTTCTTGATATCAAAGTTTTTATCAGCGGCAACGGTTTATGTACCAGTGTGCACTACAAACCCACCGATTCTCACAGTTATTTGTTGTATTCATCTTCACAGCCATCTCATGTCAAAAACGCCATTCCCTATTCTCATTTTCTTTGACTTCGACGTCTATGTAGTGATGACTCTGATTTTTCCAACAAATCAGAGGAAATGTGCCATTTTTTCGAGAAACGTGGCTATCCTGATTCTGTAGTTGAATCGGGCCATCACCGCGCTCAGCAGATTGATCAACAGTCAGCACTACAGACGTCACAAAAGGAAAAGAATGACAGAATTCCATCCACCCTCACATTTCACCCGCATAATAACCCAGTGAAAGCCATCATTCTTAATAACTTTAAGATACTGCAAAATGATCCAGAAACTGCTAGAATCTTTTCGGAACCACCGCTGATTTCATTCAAACGCGACAAAAATGTAGGTAACTTTCTAGTTAAAAGCGCATTCAAAACAACTGAACAACCTGGCACTTTTAAATGCGCGCGCTCGCGATGCAAAACTTGTCCTTTCATTCAAAACACTGACAAAATATCGGGCCCTAAGCGATCTGTTAAGATCACTGATCGTTTCACATGTACTTCCGCAAATGTTATCTATTGCATAACCTGCACATCATGCGAAAAGTTATACATCGGCGAAACAGGAAGACGACTAGGTGACCGATTCCGAGAACATCTTCGTGATGTTGAGAAAGATGACAAAGACGCATCCAGACCTGTCGCTCGGCATTTTAATCTCCCTAACCATTCCAAACAACACATGTCGATATCCGGCCTTTCCCTACATCAAGGTACCACGGAAAGCCGTAAAAATCTCGAGCAAAAACTGATCTTTCAAATTGGCACTCTTAATCCCCACGGTATCAACGAGCGCCTTTCATTCAATTAATTTATTCCTGTTTTTCACGTTACCATGTTACCACCAATAGCGTAGCTCCATTTTCTGTATATAAACCATATACAACCCACAATTCCTCGATTCGCTCCGACGAAGGGCTAACGCTCGAAACGTCAGCTAATCGAATCCCTGTACGGTGGTCAATTTACATTATCAACTCTGTTGATAAACCAAATTTTCGTATTCTCAGTAACGTTTTCGAACGCTGTGTCTGTAGTTGACTCTACAACCATGGTAAACAGTCAGTCCTCTTCAGCATGGGATTTTCCTGCACTAGACAGCTACTGTCAACATCGGTCAGAGCCTGGACAAAATATTCAAACGGCTGCTGTCTTTACGGATTTTTCCAAAGGCTTCCATTCCGTTGATCATTCAGTCTTTCAAAAGTTTAAACGATATGACGTGGCCATATACCTCTAGATTAAAAGCCTTGTTCCTACTCCCTGTTACATACTGGCACGAATACTTAGATTTGGTATTTTTGTTTAAAATAACGTTGTCAAATACTCGGAACGTAAATGCAAAACTGCCGTAACGTATTAGAAATCCTTCCTTCTCAGATCTACTAGAATATGGAACACCTTATCCGACGAACTTCTCTTGAATATGGACAACCTCCATTCTTTGGAATCTGTAATGCTAAAATTTTGCTTTAGACTTTTATGACTTTGACAATCATCGTACTTTTAAAACGATATGTCTTAAATTTAACCCTGCTCGTAGTCTTGCTCGTCCTGTAACATGTCGTTAACTATATTCTTTTTAGTGCAATTTTAGAAATGGGCCCCCAGTAATTGGCTACCCGCTATTGTGGTTACCATGGCCATATGCACGCCTGGCTTACCGATTACCTCCATGGAAGATCTCAGAGGGTCGGTTTGGACAGTGTTGCCTCACAGTGCTATCCATGCACTTACATCTGGAGTTCCCAAGGGGAGTGTACTCGCCCCCATTCTTTTTGTTCTCTTTACAAATGATTTGCCAAGTGTTCTATCAGAAAGTACGCAATCTCCTCCTTCCTATGCGGATGATACTAAGATGTTCAGTTCTATTTCCTTTGTAGCCGAATGTCAGTTGCTATGAATACTGTTAGTAACAACGTTAAACTAAAGAATAACGTGCAATAAGCTTAACTGCCAAAAACGAAATGCCAGTTGGAAGCTGTTTAGAAAACCATTTGCTAAGGAGTACAGTTACTATGGATTTCTAGCACCACTACTACTGCTACAATAGCTACAGTTCAAATTGTGGATGGCATGCTCAGGAAAATAGGATGTAAGTTAAATTTAACAAAAGATTCTACTTATTCACAACAACAAGTCTGAGAAATTTATCTCTTTGAAGAATCTGATCTGGTCTTGATTGTACCACGCTGGATGCACAAGTTTTTGTTATAGAAACCACACAACTTAGATTTGCGTGGGTTTGGAATATCCTGCATATAGGCTTTTCATTTGGGCAACTCGGAAAGATTTGTTGCCTTGATTAATGGCGCACAATTAAAAGCTAGTGCCGTGATTTGGGTGAGCGAGTTAAAGGAAGAGCCTGCAGTGATTCCTGTTTGATTTGAGATCAGCCCACTTTTCTACTTGACTAATCTGTCAAGTCATCACGATAGAATGAAACAATCGGAAATGACCCTTTGGGCACTGTTTATTCAACAATATGAATTTGTAAGTGTTCGTCCAAGACAAAATATCGATCTTTGGGACTTTCTTTTCAATTTTCAAGCCGTTTACCAGGGAGGGATTTCAAAATGCAGTTATCGCAACTTTGTTCTGAGCTGCTGCCGTTTTAAATGTACATATAAGCAATTAGCGTGCAATTGCTTGTTTGTGTTCTTCAAAATTCCAGTCATTTTCCGTCAGTTAATATTTATGTATCACTACAAACTTCTTGATCCCGATTGGTTACCATTAGCCGTTCCGCCAGAGCTAGTCGTTCAAAATTTTTCAGCAGCCGTTCTGCCGTCTACACGTAACCGTTCAAAAACTTAGAGCCATGAAGCCGTTCACCTTGAGTTATTCAAAAATTATCTTCAGCTGTAAAACTTCATCCGTTCATGTTTTTCTTCAGCCATTCACAGTAACCATTTCAAACGGCTTGGCCATCTGTTTCTCAACCGTTTACTACCCGTGCAGTCCGCTCCTGGTACCAACTAAGCTGTTGTTATGAATAGTTCCTTTTTCCTTTCGGGGATAAAAAAAAAGGTTAATCTTTCAAGGAAGCTAAGCTGTTAGCATGCAGCTGCTGACCGCATGACATTAAAACCACCCACTGCAAACTAAACATAAAAGCGACGTCCTGTTTCCATTTGCTTCCTATCTAGAATTTTGCTCTCGTTCAGTAGGGGGTAAAACCTTAGGTTATGGTGACACGCCTTTGGTGCTGAAGGCTCACAGGAGTGGAGACCCAGACCTATAGAATTTGTATGCAGCGTGTGACAGTCCTAAGCGTGCACCCTATCTCATACACAGGTATTAGTTTTTTTCTTTGGAGTAAAAATTTGATAAAATTACGTACGTTTTTCAGTCTGAATGGTTAACAAAAAATGGTCCGACGCCCGTCAAGCGACCTTTTTTTTTTTGCTGTAATTATTTTCATTTCTTCCATGCAAATAGACAGCTTAGCACAGATATATAAAAAATCGTTTAGGAGGGGTATCTTGAACATAGCGTTTCACGACGACACTACTGACAAGTCTCGTTGTTTTGTTCGGGACATCTCCTGGAGGGTCGTAGATTTTCTCCTGCTTAACAAAGTTATGATATCTGATCCCACTTTCCAGGAAAGCGGATTTCTGAGCCTCCCTCATAGATAGCACCGTTTCAAGCACAACACCCCCCCCCTCCCCCGCCCTCTTTCTATTCCCTCTAAAAACACAGTTTTTAATACTCAGATATACTCAGCATCCCTCAAAGTTTTTAAGACATTTTCGTAGACCAAGAACAGTTTGCGTCTGCAGATGCTTATTTGAATACTGTCGACTATTTCATGTACAGAATGACGTTATTTCTTATTTGATAGTACACTGAAAAAATACTCAATTATGATTGGTCGAGAGCAGTGCATTCATCCCCAACTGTACTTTCAGCCAGCTTTCAGCCAGTGGGCGTTTTTGTCAGGTTGTTACTGGAAATAATCTCAATTCCTCCTTTACCACGAGAAGTAAGTGTTCTTTTTTTACTCATCTTAAAAAGAATGGTTAACCTTGTGGAACTCCTTGACACTACAAAAACTAAGGAATCGTTCTCAAGTTTTAAAACCCAACTAATGAAAGACTGCTTTTCTCGTCTATATATATATATATATATATATATATATATATATATATATATATATATATACATATATATATATATATATATATATATATATATATATATATCTCACTGGATTTGTCAAAAGGTACCTGCACTAAGTCTCTAGGCAGCCCCAATTTTGATGTAGTCAAATGCTCAAGGAGCCACCCTCCCCACCCCTGTGCTTTTGACACACACCTGCCAGCCACCCACCCGAACCTAACAGCAGGCCCCCTCAAAGTGGAGTTCAAAAAGTAAACTCTCATTCAGGCCCTAGACAATTGGCAATGCATGCCTAGAACTGAAACTCTCACTCAACATAAGGACAGCAACTTTAACTGCAGTCAAAGTCTCAAAAGAGCCCCCCCCCAGCCCTCTGGTTTTGATGGACAGCTGTCAATCACCCACTCAATGTTAGAACTATCCCTGGGCTATTTGGAAAAGCAAGTGTTGACGACAAGCCCCCTCAAGTTTGAGCCGCAGCAAGAGCTTGAAGACGGGCTGCGCCCGTCTTCAAGCGAAAACCTAGCGGGTACGTTTTTGCAAATTCGCTCAGATATCAAGAGCCGAACGCCTGAAATTCAGCCCAAATTCACCTGCTGACAGTCAATTCACTCAGAATGGCCACCAGAATGCAGTTCTGGAACAAATGGTGTAGTTATCTGACTGGATTTGTCAAAAGGTACCTGCACTAAGTCTCTAGGCAGCCCCAATTTTGATGTAGTCAAATGCTCAAGGAGCCACCCTCCCCACCCCTGTGCTTTTGACACACACCTGCCAGCCACCCACCCGAACCTAACAGCAGGCCCCCTCAAAGTGGAGTTCAAAAAGTAAACTCTCATTCAGGCCCTAGACAATTGGCAATGCATGCCTAGAACTGAAACTCTCACTCAACATAAGGACAGCAACTTTAACTGCAGTCAAAGTCTCAAAAGAGCCCCCCCCCAGCCCTCTGGTTTTGATGGACAGCTGTCAATCACCCACTCAATGTTAGAACTATCCCTGGGCTATTTGGAAAAGCAAGTGTTGACGGCAAGCCCCCTCAAGTTTGAGCCGCAGCAAGAGCTTGAAGACGGGCTGCGCCCGTCTTCAAGCGAAAACCTAGCGGGTACGTTTTTGCAAATTCGCTCAGATATCAAGAGCCGAACGCCTGAAATTCAGCCCAAATTCACCTGCTGACAGTCAATTCACTCAGAATGGCCACCAAAATGCAGTTCTGGAACAAATGGTGTAGTTATCTGACTGGATTTGTCAAAAGGTACCTGCACTAAGTCTCTAGGCAGCCCCAATTTTGATGTAGTCAAATGCTCAAGGAGCCACCCTCCCCACCCCTGTGCTTTTGACACACACCTGCCAGCCACCCACCCGAACCTAACAGCAGTCCCCCTCAAAGTGGAGTTCAAAAAGTAAACTCTCATTCAGGCCCTAGACAATTGGCAATGCATGCCTAGAACTGAAACTCTCACTCAACATAAGGACAGCAACTTTAACTGCAGTCAAAGTCTCAAAAGAGCCCCCCCCCAGCCCTCTGGTTTTGATGGACAGCTGTCAATCACCCACTCAATGTTAGAACTATCCCTGGGCTATTTGGAAAAGCAAGTGTTGACGGCAAGCCCCCTCAAGTTTGAGCCGCAGCAAGAGCTTGAAGACGGGCTGCGCCCGTCTTCAACCGAAAACGTAGCGGGTACGCTTTTGCAAATTCGCTCAGATATCAAGAGCCGAACGCCTGAAATTCAGCCCAAATTCACCTGCTGACAGTCAATTCACTCAGAATGGCCACCAAAATGCAGTTCTGGAACAAATGGTGTAGTTATCTGACTGGATTTGTCAAAAGGTACCTGCACTAAGTCTCTCGGCAGTCCCAATTTTGATGTAGTCAAATGCTCAAGGAGCCACCCTCCCCACCCCTGTGCTTTTGACACACACCTGCCAGCCACCCACCCGAACCTAACAGCAGGCCCCCTCAAAGTGGAGTTCATAAAGTAAACTCTCATTCAGGCCCTAGACAATTGGCAATGCATGCCTAGAACTGAAACTCTCACTCAACATAAGGACAGCAACTTTAACTGCAGTCAAAGTCTCAAAAGAGCCCCCCCCCCAGCCCTCTGGTTTTGATGGACAGCTGTCAATCACCCACTCAATGTTAGAACTATCCCTGGGCTATTTGGAAAAGCAAGTGTTGACGGCAAGCCCCCTCAAGTTTGAGCCGCAGCAAGAGCTTGAAGACGGGCTGCGCCCGTCTTCAAGCGAAAACCTAGCGGGTACGTTTTTGCAAATTCGCTCAGATATCAAGAGCCGAACGCCTGAAATTCAGCCCAAATTCACCTGCTGACAGTCAATTCACTCAGAATGGCCACCAGAATGCAGTTCTGGAACAAATGGTGTAGTTATCTGACTGGATTTGTCAAAAGGTACCTGCACTAAGTCTCTAGGCAGCCCCAATTTTGATGTAGTCAAATGCTCAAGGAGCCACCCTCCCCACCCCTGTGCTTTTGACACACACCTGCCAGCCACCCACCCGAACCTAACAGCAGGCCCCCTCAAAGTGGAGTTCAAAAAGTAAACTCTCATTCAGGCCCTAGACAATTGGCAATGCATGCCTAGAACTGAAACTCTCACTCAACATAAGGACACCAACTTTAACTGCAGTCAAAGTCTCAAAAGAGCCCCCCCGCCAGCCCTCTGGTTTTGATGGACAGCTGTCAATCACCCACTCAATGTTAGAACTATCCCTGGGCTATTTGGAAAAGCAAGTGTTGACGGCAAGCCCCCTCAAGTTTGAGCCGCAGCAAGAGCTTGAAGACGGGCTGCGCCCGTCTTCAAGCGAAAACCTAGCGGGTACGTTTTTGCAAATTCGCTCAGATATATATATATATATATATATATATATATATATATATATATATATATATATATATTCTGATGCTTGTGAAGAGTTATATATATATATATGTTATTATATATATATTATTATTATTATTATTATTATGATTATTATTATGTTTTTTTACGCAGATAATGTAAAATCTTGCAAAAATGACTGCTTGATTTGAATTAACTTGTGCGTTGGGCATGAGTTATTCTTTATCGGGGTTGGGTTGGGTAAATAGGCCTAGTAAGTGACATTCGATCTTATTTTCTGTTTACATGCTACTGGCAAACCTGTAAATACTGAAATAAATAAATAAGTACCCCGTTGGGCAACTTTTAAATCGCCAGTGGTAAATTTGAGCTTTTTTACGGATGAAAAAGGCGAAAGAAACAGAAACTGAAGCTGCGATTCTGTGGAATGATCTTTTTTGGTGTAATTTAGTAACATGTACGATACTTAAAATTGTGTGCCTTCATACAGTATGTAGTTCTGTTGAGGAAACTATGAATTAAAAAACAAACGACCTTATAGGCGTACAATAGCTGATTAATAGGTTTACGCAATTTTCATAGTTCTCAAATTGCACCCGCCTCGAACTTTGAAAAAAAAAAAAAAAAGCCGCACCAAGAAATCATAGGTTGTACTCAAGGAAAAAGGAAAAAGGAAATTGAGAATAAAATCATCTTGACCTACAACATAAAGATTATTATTGTTATTATTATTATTATTATTAGTATTAGTATTATTATTGTTGTTGTTGTTGTTGTTTTACATGTACCAGAATCAACATTGAACGGATGTCAATTGCTGTATGTCTGATTGGCCTTTGTTCTTTCTTAGCAGAAAAAATAACATGCATTTTATACGAATGCTCCGAACTTGAGACATGAGACTTGATTCCCACATCTCAAAATTCTTTATCTAAGGATGTTGAGGATTCAGACTGTCAACTTGCATTTGAGAAGAGTTTTGAAACATCATTAATAATTCATGAGCTCAACAACCTATCACATCCATAAAAATTCGTCACGTGTTCGTGTTTTAAGCCCCGTTAAAACACTGTCAAACTAAAAAGCCTGGGGGGCGGCATTTGATTTCATTCCCAGGGGGGAGCGGAGCTGATTGTATTTTGCTTCATTGATATTCTCTATATATAAATTTTGTCCTCATTAGTATTCTTTATATAAAGAATACTAATAAGGATGACGGTTTATAAAACAGCTTTAAAGAGGTGAAATAGTGTAATGGCCAGCTGAATAAACAGAAATTACAAACAAAACAACTTTGATGCAATATTCAATTTCTTTACTCCAAAGTTAACATTTACGAATAATTTATTAGGTAATAGACTCCTTTCAGTTAATTCCCAATCTGGGGGGCAGAACAAAAATATTATTTTGCATATGAAAGATTTGTTTCTCCCAGGAGTGAGAAAAACCATTGTTTTGTCCTCCAGAATGGGAATTACTGAAAGGGGTCTATATGGTACAGTACATAAACTATTTCTGTACAATATTGAACGTTCAGTTATTGAACACAGATCTTGAAAACATTTCTGTGCTGACACTAAGGCGTTCGTTAACGTTTCTCCTGTGTCTTTGCATACTTCCATGATGAACTGCGTCAGCCAAAAGTTTAGAGACTCTCCCGTCATGTTCGTTTCCAAATCTTGAATTGGAGAAGTTTCCACAGCAGATCCGCTTTCTTCCTCAAACGCTTTCTTATTTGTTCATCCGGCCTGCCACTCCCCCAGAATTTTCATCGCCTTTTTATTTAACGAACAGGTCGACTTTGAGACAGCATTTTCCAAAATTTCACTTTCTTTCTCCGCGCTTTTTGGCTCACGAAACGTTCGGTTCGAAGCCATGTGGTTTTTGGAGTGTCATTAATTAGTTATACAATCCCAAAGCCACACAATGATAATTCTCACAATAATTTCCAGGGCGACTCCACGTAATGCGTGCTTGTT